>JAOTRI020142832.1:0-10654 GCA_028564885.2 Zoanthus sanctaehelenae
TGTGCTTCACAGCAGCTTTGCGATTCATTCAACATGAGATATTTTTTCAACACTCGAAGATAAAATCCGTATCTCCGCGCCCCTATGTAATATCCTCTATTTATTTCACCGTCTTTTGTCCATATCTACTCTAAACAAGGGTAGCATTCTAAAACACTCTCTAATTGCTTTGCAGCCAAACCGCCGTCTCCTGCAAGTAAGTAAACATTTTTTAGTTTGATTTTAATTAAGCATTCTATAAATTTAGTGGTTAGTGGTAGAACCGGCTATATATATCTAAACATATAATTTGATAGATCACCGGCAGACTTATGTGGTAGATTTGAGTTCTTCATTAGGTCAGCGCGACCGATCTTTCCTCCATTGTTAAACGAAACTCGCTTTCATTGAGTATTCTTAAAATTATTCTCTGTCGTAATTTACACCGTCTGGTTAGCCTAATTGGTAAGGCACCAGTCTGCTGTGCGGGAGGTCTCGGGTTCGATCCCCGGCCGGACCAACACTCAGGGTTTTAAAATAATTGAGGAAAAAGTGCTGCCTTTGCTCTAACATCTGCAAATGGTTAGACTTTCGCGTCTTCTCTTCTCGGATAAGGACGTAAGATCCTTGTAAGGGACCTCGAGTCCTTGGAGCCTCACTAGGTCCCAGGTCCCTAAATGTTGTAGAACAATTACAACTACATTACAAACAACTGCTGACGTCACATTTTGGGCGCCTGATCAAGATTTTTTGATTTGTTACAAATCCTTAGTTTTTCTGAGTTTCGTATAGTTGTTCTACCATACCTAAATATAATTCAGAAAAAGTAAGTTTTAGAGTTCAGTTCTCGTTTAGGAAACTTTTGGCTATCTCGATTTAGTAATAGACGGATATTTGTTTACAGTTTTTCCTTTATTAGCATATGTGCACCAGTTTCTAATATGGTTACAAAAACTGAAGCAGTGTATATTGAGAGTGCCGTCTGGTTAGCCTAGTTGGTAAGGTGCCGGTCTATCGTGCGGGAGGTCTCGGGTTCGATTCCCGGCTGGACCAACACTCAGGGTCTTAAAATAATTGATGAAAAAGTGCTGCTTTTGCTCCAACATCTGCAAATGGTTAGACTTTCGCGTCTTCTCGGATAAGGACATTAAACCGTAGGTCCAGGAGTAAGATCCTTGTAAGGGACCGCGAGTCCTATTATCTCAACTCCTTGGAACCTCACCAAGTTCCTAAATGTTCATAAATGCTAAACATGAGTTAGATTTTGTACAGCTGACTAAATTTTGAATAAAATATTTCAAACTCAAGCAAGCACGCAAAAACAAACACCTTTTCTTTCTTTTGATGAAGTCAAGTGGTCTAAAGAAAGCAGGTGTCTCTTCAACGTAGACTGCATTGTTCTAGATGAGTTTGATCCTAGTTGTCTTTCTAGTTCTTGCGTTTGTGTTGGAAATGAAAGAGATGTGATGCTCGTGACTTTGCAAATACATAATGGTGCCTTGGTCAAATTAAAGTACGCTATCTCTTTTTTCTCGAAGAGACATTTTGTGAGGCAAAGGTTTGAATGCCTTATTACCAGGGGTTTCATTAAGGGCCGGGCACCGGGCAAATTGACCAGTTGTGAAGATGTCTTTGCCTTTTCTTTTGAAGACAGGCCCATTTGCAGTGACATTGATTTTAACAAAATCAACACATGGAATAGTTTTTGTCAAAAAAAATTATCACGAAAAATATTGTGTCATCCGTGGATCTTGCTCAAAGCTGTTTACTCTATGAATAATTTAGAACTTCGTAATATTTTTGTTGGACTTTGGGCATAGGATTTTACATTTTAAAACTTTTCACTGAGGTATATTCTCAGGACTCCTCATCTTCATCATCATTGTCATCATCTTCTTCATTGTTACCATCTTTAACATCATCATCTTCATCATCTTCATCATCATCATCATCTTCTTCATCATCTTCATCATCATCATCGTCATCAACTTCTTCATCATCTTCATCATCATCATTAATTATTTTTGTATAACGCCCATATTTTCCCAGCCAGGATGGGGTTGGAGAGCAATGGTTGATTTAGACACCCATCAGTCCTATATTCCATATGCTACATTTTTGATGAAGATCTGAACTCTCACTACACGATTTCTATTGTCTCTTTCTAACTTTTAGGAGAATTCTGTATATCATACAAGCTGCAAGAAAGAAATGGCGTAAGTGAATTTTGATCACCTCCTCATCTCACCATGCCTTATCCAAGATCTCTTCATAACAGTGTGGGAGAATTTAGCAGTTAATAAGAAGTCACTGCCATCATGAAGATTTCTGCCAACATGCCTGTTCTTATTGTTGCCTTTCAGTTTAACTCTTCCTTAATCTATTGTTTAAATTTTGATTGAATATTGTATCATTACCATTATTTTTACCATTATTTGTCACAATTTCAATTCTAAACATTTAACTTTCATCTGTTTGTATGTTTTAAATGTAATCTGATTCTAATGATATTATAATTATTGTATTTGTCTGTATATAGCATTGTTGTATTTTTTTTAATCATTTGCTTGTTAGGGTTATTTTATTAGATTAGTGTTCGTGAGGTGGACTAGACCTCCTTTCTCAATTTTTCACCTACAGTATCTGTTTGTATCTGTGTGGTAATGTATTTGTGTATTTGTATAGTGCTTTTGTAAAGCGATTAATTGTGAATAAACTATTATATTATTATTATTGTTATTATTATTATTAAGTTTAAGTTTTTGATAAATGATACAATGATACAGTATATATACTTGTCTAAATGAAGATGGAGGATATAATCAAAATGATAATATACTCATAACCAGAAAGCCCTTTTAAAGTTTAAAAACATTATCAGATGTTTTATACTTGTTGGTAACTCCGAGTGATTTGTGGTAAGTCTAGGAATGATTATTGGAAAGTTTGATTTATCTTGAAATAATTATGCTAGAATATACAGTAGAGGAACTTGTCACGTAACTCAATTTTAGCATGTGAAACCTGAACCGATGTTAACTAAAAATAAATAGCATTATAATAGTTACAGAATGCCAAATCTGGTTTTGCCTCTATTAGATCGGTTAACAACTCAGGAACAATTCAGGTGGAGCCACCCAATAACTCTTCAAGTTCTTGCTACTCTTGCAGGCAATTGTTTTTGCCAATCTACTGTATTAAATAATTACAATTGTTTGTAGGATCTTACACCAGATGCTAAGCTGGCAAAGGACAAAGAGTTGTGGAAAGCATGGCTTACTAAATACAGGTACTAAACGAAAAAGCAGTGTTCTGGGTGTCAAATTGTGTATAAAAATAAGGACAGTTTTTTATGACGAATAACATATTTTTTGTTTAATTTTACAACTAAATGTGGCCAACATCTCTGAGCGAAGTACCCGATACTCTTTTCGGACATGGGTTGTTAATGAAAGCACTAAATAAGGAAACTATAATATCTGGTTTGATGTTTAATTATTCTTGAGAATGTAGACAATGACAGCAACAATTTGTATGCTTGTGTTTCATTTGAGAAAAGGTACAATGCTATTTGTTAAATATTTCCATTTCCATTCCTTACTAGGTTGTCCTAGGTAATCCCTATAAACTCTTTTCACGGTAGCGTGACTTGATAAATTATTGATAAATATCCCGCTTTTAAGAAAGCGAATAGCATCATCACATTTACCACATTAATAATATTTTTTAGTAAAAATGAAAAGTTTCGATGTGTCTGCCCCAAAATTGGCAGATATAAACCTTTCAAGCTAAATATTTTTGCTTTATTATTGAAAGAAAATGTATGAGTTTAGTATTGTAACGAAGGTAAACGAACATCAAATCCCCGTCAAGCTACGTTATTATATGCAAACCCATACATTTTCTTTACAGAATTTTATCGAAATATTCGCTTTAATATATTCATATCTTCACCAGTTTTTGAGCAATCTCATGGAAACTTTGCATTTTTTCTGTTATTGATGTGATAAATGTGATGATGCTATTCGTTTTTATAAAAGCAAAATATCTATAAATGTCACGCTACCGTGAAATGAGTCAATATCACAATGAAATAATCCAATTATTCTATATTTTACAATTATTTTAAAAAATAGGATTTGAAAATTATTTATATCACTTTACAACATTGACTTAAGTGTATCCCCAAAGCAGATTTAAATCCTTACTATAATTACATATTTTGTTTTAGTGATGATGAATTGAAATTGATACAATACAGTAATAGCCCGCATATTAGAACCTGAATTTTTCAATTTAGCCTAAATAGGTTCTTATATAAATGGTACGTAAAGCAAATTTAGGCTACCAGGGTTCGTAAAATTGGTTCTTATATTTTCATATGAATTTCATCTAAATATACTATAAATATTATAAATACTATAACATAATACAGTATAAACCATTTATTTGTACCATAGAGCAGTGCCTGTAGGCAGTTCATTGCAGGTACAGCATATGTCCTTAACGAAACATAACAAAGAAACTCATGTTGATACCAAATTCATAACAAGTTCAAGTAGGGAGGAGAAATGTCCGAATTTTCATCCTTCTCATGCTGTTTCTCTGCTGCTTCGCTAATCTTTGCTTTTTTTTTTCAACACCAGCATCTATAGGCTAAACTTTGTCTGTATGATTTTCTGGGAGCAGATAAATGATAACATTGATCTCCTTTCTGCACATTTCATGAAAGCCGTTCTCTTGTTGAAATCCAATTACTTTCTCTTGGGGTAAAATTCAGTCCCAGGTATCAATGTCCTTTTTATCCATTCCTGGTTTAACTGGCTGTCCATCCAGGCAGAAGTTTGAAAGTACACATAAACATCTTGACCTTATTGGGCTTTCTTCACACTTGACACGTTTCCTTTAGGCTTCACCTCGCAACACATTTGCAGGTTACACATGTTAATCTCCCTTTGCCCGTATGCACAACTACAGTGTGGCATGCCTCTTGTCAAGACTAGAAGAGGGTTGAGAAACCCAAACTTGCTTGTTACCTGTTACATCAGGTTTTTTCTTGATCTATAAACGGCAGAGGAACTTGATCTTTATTGAACTGTTCCTTGGTGTCCATCGCCCATACTTCACATTCTGAGTTAAATGAAGTTGTCTTCTCCTTGACTTAACAGCCTCCCTTAGATCACCTTGAAATTTCTGGATGGTCTGTCTCCCATCATCATGCAGCTTCCTGTTTTTCTTGTTTGTTCTTCTCGTGAATGAAATACCATGTTGTTTCTTAGATCTCTGAAACCAGTTTTGACTTTCTTTAAACTTAGAAGCTTCTTTTCAATAGCATTCTTCAATATAGGAATTCATCCTTTTGCTCTTCTTAATTTAAAATCAGCAATGGCTCCTGTTGATGCTAAGGGATATTTCTCACTATTCTTTGCTTTGTCACCTATTAGCTTTATCCTTTGTCTTGTTGCCTTCAGAACCCCAGAATTTTCCTTTCGCTTATTGCGGTCAAATTCGGCTTTGATCTTATTCCTTTTTTGTTCCATTTTCTAAAGCGACTTGCCAACTCCTCGTTCTTCTGCAACCTTTTTATCTTCTTTTTGAGCTTTAATTCACTGAAAAGGTCTACACGTTCAGAAGTCTTTGCCTTTATAATTCAACTGATTATGACTTTCTATGGCTGCTTCTTTTCCTGTTGTCAGGTTCATCTAGCACAAGTGTGCACTCATTATTAGATATCTCTTCACTTTCAGTGTAGCTGGGAGTAGATAGAGAAGTTTACATTGCCGCCATGTTTCCATCGTACATGTGAATCAAGGTATTTCTTCGCCACGAAGAATTCCTTGCAAATCTCACATTCGACTGGCCTTTTTGGTAAATTTACAGACTTCGGTAACACACTTGTGATGTCAAATTTTTTCCTTTTCTTGTCTCTTGAGATTTCTTGATTCCACAGTCAAAAAGCTTATGATTCATGTCTACTTTCTATTCTACACGTGACTGAAGAAGCTCGCGAAGTTTGTTTATTTTGAGCCTACGGTTTGTCCCTCTTATAAAGTTTTGACAGACCAACGTACTGGTCAGTGATCAATACACACCAGCATTGAATGCTCGCCATTTTAATTGATCTTGAGGGAAATCAGAAGGAAAATTTGTCTTTCAAACTTACTTTATTTGAAAAGAGGAAATTTGAGTATGTTTGAAATGTATATAGAAGCTACGGTGCGAGGCTACCAAGCATATCTTGATAATGCATCTCTTCGGATTGGTGACAATTCTCACAACAAATATGCTGTGGCAATCAAAAACCAAGAGGGAAACCTGGTTGAACATGTACCAAAGGAATTATCGAGGCTCTTTAATAAGTTCCTAAATGATTTTGGAGAACTTGAGGTAGAATGCATTAGAAATACGCTCAATTCAGGGAAAGGAAAAGGAGTTGAAATCCTTGTAGATTACAGACTTGTGACCAATAATTCATTTCTGGGAAAGCTCCTGTTGTAGTAACAAGTCCCACTCGGTTTGAGAGAGAGAGTTTTAGTTGAGCAAACACATGGTTTTATAACGTGTATCTTATAGCGGGAAAGATTAGGACTGCGTACGAGAAATTGAGGAAAATATAAGCTCACTTTTCCTAGGAGAAGTGATTGCAGCTGTGAAGTCAGATCCATGATTGTGAAAACAGAAGTAGAAGGAAAGCCAGTACAATTTAAGATAGACACAGTTGCTGATCTTACAGTTATACCAAATTATCTTCTTGAAGGTCCAAGGGTACTGCAAAACCCTAACAGAGTTCTATATGGTGCTGCATAGGAGTCATGCCTCATCATTCGCTCTGGGCGCAGTCATTATCCAAGTTCAAGAGAATGGAGTTAGACGACCAGTAGCTTATGCATCATGTGTGATGACACCAACAGAGCAGCATTACATGCAAATTGAAAAAGAAGCACTAGCTCTCTTATATAAATGGGCTTGTGATAATTTAGTGATCTTATCATAGGAAAACATTTTCATCTAGAGACGGATCACACACCTCTAATCTCATTTCAACGTGGTAAACCCATCAGTGACTTGCCTCCAAGAGTTCAGCGTTTTAGAATGCGTCTCATGCGGTTTGACTATAACATTGTACATAGCCCAGGAAAGGAACTGTACACACCAGATGCTCTGTCACGAGCGCCTATGAGAAAAAACAGCGGTGAAGACATAACACTGGAGGACGAGACACAGCATTATGTGAACAGCGTCATCGATGTAATACCAGCAACTGATGTACGTCTAGACAAAATCAGACGAGAGCTCTGAAATATCCTGCAGTGTGTCAGAAAGTTATGACCTACTGTTTAAGAAAATGGTCTGTGAAAGAACCCGATGGTCAGAAATAACCCATCCTTACTGGGTTGTATGTGAAGAGTTGATAGTGAACCATGATCTTCTGTTTAAAGGACAAAGACTAGTGATCTTCTTATCGTTACGTACTGAGATTGTAGAGAAAATCCATGAGGGACATCTTGGCATCACCAAGTGTCGAGAACATGCTAAGTCATTTGTTTGGTGGCCAGGACTCAGTACCCAGATTGCAGACATACTAAAAAATTTTCACAAGTGTGTGCAAAGCGGAAATGTGTAGCGTGAGCCATTAATCCATGGCTGATTGTCGGACGTGATTTATTCTATTTCCATGGAGCCACATATCTATTAGTCATGACCATTTATTCCGTTTTGTAGAAGTTGCGACACTGTTATCAACAACATCAGAGAACATTGTTGTTCATCTCCGATTGTTTTGCCGTAACGGAATTCCGTAAATATTTATCTGACAATGGACCACAGTATGCGTCCAAATATTTTGACCAGTTTGCAAAGGAGTATGAGTTTAAACATCGGACAAGTAGTCCTAGATATCCACAAAGCAATGGCGAAGCAGAGAGAGCTGAAAAAACAGTAAAGCTGTTGTTACACAAGAATCCCAAAGACCTGTACAAGGCACTCTTAGCATACAGATCCACTCCACTAGCAAATGGATACAGCCCCGCAGAATTGCATTTCTGAAGGAAAATCAGAACTACTTTACCGATCAAGCAAAACCTACTTAACCCCAGATGGCCAGACATTGAAAAGGTGCTTGAAAAGAAAGCATTTCTGAAAGACAGACAGAAAGAAAACTATGAGAGAACAAAGGAGCAGAGCAAGCTCCAACATGGTGAACCTGTGTATGTGCGAGACTCGGGTATTAGAGGAAATGTTGTCACAAGGGCATCTTCACCAAGATCTTATTTAATTAAACAAACAGTGGCAGTATTCGTCGGAACCGCCGTGACCTCATTTCAACTAAAGGACCACTACCAGTAAATTTGGAAGATGATGAAGTTTTTCCAAAACAATGTATCCCGTACAAACATAACACACAAGGAGAAGCTTCAGGCCTGGAGAAAGCAGTCAACTTACATAATGCAAACTTCAAATGGACCATCAGAGGAAGTGCAAACACAATCAGGCAGACTGTCAAAACCACCAAAGAGACTGAGTCCTTAAATCCAGGACTGTTTAAATAAAAAACCTGACATTTGAAAAAAAATGAAGGAGCCTGGTTTTGAATGATTTAGTTTAACCTGTTAAAGTTTGTTTTGCAATTTGCAAAGGAGGAACATTCAGAGGAAACAGAGAACACTGAACAATTTTTTACAATGAGTTTACATGGAAAAGTTTTATCCATAACATTGTTTTAGTACCCCTCAGTTATCAGGGGAGAGAGAGAGAGAGAGCAGAACAGTTCTTAAAATGCAGGTTCTTATACAAGGGCTATTACTGTATGGGACAACTTTTTCTGTGACTTACAAAAAAGGGAGGTATCAGTGATACAAAAACAATTGTCATAATGCTGTATTTTCTTTCTAAGAACAAGACTTTTAGAAGAGGTGCTTGGACAAGACCAGTGTGTTATTGATGCAACCAATGAGGAACGCTTAATAGTTATGAAAGCCAATAACCCTAGGTACGTACAGTACAGTTAATGAAACAATAATGCCATACATACTGTATGTCCTTCATGTTGAATTTACAAATGTACTTATTTAAGAAAAAAATTAATGTTTTGCTCATCACTCGGGCTACCTGTGGTAGCCAAGTCGATTCAATCTATGAATCTATTGACGACGTCCTAAATGTGTAAGCCTACGTTGTAATCAGTCAGCAGTTTTCCCATGGTCAAATCACTATGTCGATATTTGTGTCGGGAGCTAATAGTTACTTTTCTAAAAGATGTCTTTCAATGAACTTCGCGCTCTGACAGTCAAAGTATACACAAAGTAATGATGGACATGGCAATTGTTTGAGTCAATTTGCTTCATACTCGTGTCAATTCAATACAGGACGTGTTTCTAGAGCTATTTTGTGACTTCAAAATGGGATAATTTTTCCTTGCACTAATAGCAAGTATTGTACAAATGCTGGAAAGATTGTGGTGCTTTGCTTTATGGCATGTTGAGCTGTTTGTGTCACACATGTTTGTTACCGGAGAGCTGCCAAATGTTGCATAATTTAGTTTTTATAGCGATGTCAAATATGAATTGCCCTAAACATTACTCATTATTGTTCCTGCCAATATCTGTAATTATTTATTCGATTTAGAAATGGCTAGATCTATAACATTTGCAATATATTTATAAACTTCATGTTTCCAAACTTCACCGTTAACTGAAGAGGTGCAGCCTAGACACTATTTCTTTATTTTCCTTAGCATTTTGCTTTTTTACAACCCAAATTTATGCAATAAATTCTTTTTATACTTTAATTTAAACATATAGTTGGAGTTCCATAGAAGAAAAAACTAAACAAAATAAATACGGTTTAAATTTTTATTATGCAAATTAAAGCAAGCCATCAACTTCCATGAAATGCTTTCAACCATAAAAAATTCTCAAGCGTACTGTTTGCAAGCTGACAGTTCTTGCAGTTTTTTTTGTGAACTTGTAATTGACAATGACTGTGATATAAGAGATATTCTTTACTTTGTTTTTAGACATTGAATAATAGCTCATGTTTCAGAGTTTGTTAGTAGAGCAGCTAACGGCAGTTCTTAGGCCGAATCATTCATTTTGTGATACAAGCATAAAACTTGGCATAAACAATCTTTAGACCCATCACTATGAATCCAAGCATTACGTAGCCCGAGAATTCGTGTGTGTATGCATCTAGTTAATTTTAAAATGCAGATATCTCTTTTAAACATGGCTAATCATGATGCAGGATTTGTAATGTTAGTTCACTTGCATACCTCACATGTATGTTATTTTTATTATTACATATTTATTACAATTAATATTACACTGTCAGTATAGAATAAAGTAATAGGATTTATCTTCTGTTGATTTTCCTAGATTCATTTTGAGAAACTACATTGCCCAAAATGTCATTTCCTTGGCTGAAAAAGGAGATTACTCTGAAGTAAGTGAATTAAAAGCTCATGATTAGTATAGTAAAAACATTGAATTTCATATAATCTCATTGTTGGGAGAAAGCTAGTTGCAGCACAGTACCGTAGCCAGAGCTTCTAAAGCGCTGAGGCGAAAACAGGTTGGCTAGGGGGGTCCGGGGGCATGCTTCCCCGGAAAATTTTTAAACCACAGGCATCATTTCATGCATTCTGGGACTACCTGAGGTAGTGAAAAATATTGAATTT
>JAOTRI020142842.1:0-10654 GCA_028564885.2 Zoanthus sanctaehelenae
TTAGTGTCCCATCCAGGGGGAGTCAAAGACTCTCATCCGCTTAACACTACAGAAACCGGAGATAAGCGCCGGCTCCACGGACCACTAGGCTCGAAAGGATTTAGCAATAAAAAGCAACCGCGTATTTGTAAAATTGTTATTAATAGTTAAGAATGTAAGTAATTCGGAATGGAAAACGGACGATATACAAAGTGCAAGAGATGTTGCGGATTTAGTTGTTTAGTTGCAAGGTGATTCCCGTGGCTTAGGCAACGTTTACGCGTATCCGGCTATTTTTTTGTAAACGTACATAACAATTCTAAAACAAGGCCTCGGCATTTTGCTCCAGCTGAGTTTGCTTTTTTGTTTCTTCTGTGTACAGCTATGAGATATACAGTTTCGTTTGAAAATGTTTATCTTAAATCACCCACTTATTATTTTTTACCCTAAAGTATGATATTATCTACTTTAATCACCGTTAGCCTGTTATGGGAATAATCACTGAGTGTTTTGTCCAAGTATTCAGTAGGAATAAGTGATAGGCAAAGTGTCAGCACCCTGATCACATCACGTTCCTCCTCTTACAGAACTTTGGTGTTGTAATATAATAATTTGTAAACAACTACACGACTAATTAACGACATAGCTAAAGCAACAGACCGAACGCTGTCAATTAAACCCTCTTTTCTTTATTCCGGAATCGACCAATAAGACACTGATTATTAATCCAACAGTGTTAATAAATAGAATATAGAATGTTGCAATGAAAATTCAACTCAATTTAATTAATACTGAAAAAAAACAGCCATTAACACTACTAGATTTCAAATGGCTATATTTATTCCTTACATAACGCTATATTTCATTTAACCCTTTCAGTCGCAGTTGAATAATTAAGTTCTCCCAACTTGAGCCTATACTCTTCATTGAACAAATTTGAGAGAATTTCACATTTAATCTTCAGTAGTTTGCTTTGTTTGATCAATTCTCATTTTCTCATTACCAAATGTCTTATTTTGTATTTGTAATGTTAGGAGAAATTGAGTGTTGATAACTACTGGGACTGAAAGGGTTAAGCAAAATGATGATCTAGACAACTAGCATTGCTTAAAGCTGTTAGCTATTCATGCTCTTTTAAGCATCGTTTATAAGACAAATGCAAATTGGATTAAAAACAAGTTCCCTTGTTTTATTTGTCCCTGTACCCAAAAGGAATCACTTAATTTCTTTGAATTTGCAATTATTATAATTCTCCCATCTTCAACTGTTTAAAAAGTTCTCTAACTGCGTTTGGTTTTTACAGCCTGATGATGATCCTTTATTATCCATTTTACAAATATCGGCGATTATGACTCAAATGCTAATTGTTTTTCACGTTTGTAGGTCCAGCAATTCTGCCGGAGCTAACCTGAATCTCGATTTGAAGTCTGTAAGGTAAGGTAATACTGTATTGAGGTTTGTGTTGTACCCCCTCCAATTTACATTGCAGTAGGGACCTTTAGCAGCGAGGACGGGAACGTGAAAGACGGCGGCTCCGAAAAATCACCTTTCTGGTTTACTCTTTATCTACTTGCACGGATCATTACTTTTTTTTCTTTGGTTGTCGCTTTGTCAATGGAAAAACTATTTTTAAAATGTTTCTCCACGAAGGTAAACAAATAGAGAGAATGTTTTTGCTGTTACGTCCACGTAGTCTCGACAGCTCCAAAAAAGGTGTTTTCACGTTTTAATTTTAGTGACAACTCCGTGCACGTGCTCCGCTCGATGCATTCCAACGTGCAGTTATTGTATTTTCTATTGTTCTTTGCCGTCGTCGTCGCCGTTCACGTTGCTAAAATTCCCTAATGTATCGATTACAACGTGATAATTAACAATTAGACTTCAAGGCTGCATGGACTACGAGGCAATAGCCCATGAGTCCGAAGGCCGAATAGCCTATTGCCTCGTAGTCCATAAGTCCGCGAGTTCTAATTATTTTAGTATTCTCCAACATATTGAGCCAAAATTGAATGTAAATACATGCGAATTTGGAGTTGCTACACGAGTAAATTTTTCAGTTTGCAATTCTTCTTTGTGTCCGTAAAAAAATCTATGAAAAAGTAGCAATATGATTCTTTTTTAATGCTTGTATCTGGCCATTGGATATTTTCATTTCATACTTAGTAGTTTTTTTTGTCTTCTCGGGTATTGAACTATCTAGAAGTTCTTGTAAATAGTCAATTGACACTTCCACAAAACGTGAATGAGCCACTATTGCTTTCGCAAACTCGTCACCTCGGACTATCACGAATAGCCCGAGGTTAGGGAGCCAATCAGATTGTAGTAAGTGTAATAGCCTTGATGTTGGAAAATACTAGTAATTGTTAGTTCTAACAGGTAAGTCTCCTGGATATAGAAACACTGAAGAAGATACAATAAGCTTAAGCATTGGAATATTTCATCACGTCGGAGGTCAGTTCTCCGAGAGTAGACTGGATCGAGAGCGGCGTTTTTGGCGCCATTTTTTACTTCAAGCAGCGCGCACTACCACCCGCAGGGTAAAAAGGCGCGAAAACAAACTTTGAAGAGCTCAGTCTTAAACAATATGATCGTAAAACTTGTTGTACGTTCGTATATCAAGAACCTGCAGCAAAAAAAAAAAGAAAATAATAGACATAATAGTGACAAGACGAAGAAAAAATCTCGCAGGTTCTTACACCGAGGATGAGACCAAAGTTGGTTGTCTTTAAAGTCATATACCTCTCGCTAGGAAGAATGGGCAACCACTTCCTTCGCAATTGACTTTAAATATTGTATTATTATTATTATTATTATTATTATTATTATTATTATTATTATTATTGTTATTATTATATTATTTTATTATTATTGACGTTAAACAAAGTATTATTATCGTTATTGTTATTTTTGTTATTATTATTATTATTACTACTACAACTACTTGATGTCTATTTCAGGCCGTTGATTGGTGACCGAGCGACTAGAGTTTGGATGGAGTACATCTCAGCTGAGGAAAAGAAGAAAGCTGACACTCTGAGCCATCAGGTTCGTTTGCTTGTAAAATTTACTTCTCATTTCAGATGTTATCATTGATTGTCTCAACGCAAATTGATTATGTGACCTCATTTGTGTTAGTTTTTGTAGCTGAATTATCAGTATTTAAATTTGTTTACACGGTTTTTACAGATAATTTGACCTTAGTTTCGTTTTCTGCTTAGAAATGTAATCTCAAAGTCTAACAACAAATTCAGTACCAGCTGAACTGAATTTGCTTGTTGGTGTACGACTTCTGAAGTTTTTCTAATAAAATGCACTATTATTTTGACATCACTTTGATTTATTTCCATCTAAAAAAAGTCTATCATTGTTACTAAATTTTATGATCATTTTTGATTGCAAGTTAACATTTGTCATCTCAAAACAGAAGAGGACAGCATTTTAGTTTTGTAAAATTTATTTATTGCGTGAATTCGGATAAATTTGACACCCGCGCTCATTTAGTCTTTGGGAGACCTTTGAGCGGCTATCGCCTATATAGCCACTTCATTGAAGTTAAACAAGATAACGAGAAGTTTTGTTCATTTAAAGTTGGTTTGAGAGTTTTTATTAAATGCGCCTAAGGTTGGTTTCTTTTTTATATAGTCCCCGTATTTAGAGGCTACAATATTATGTTCTTCAAATGAAATTGAATCGTGACCTGTTTCTAAACGTCTAATTTCGGGGAATATAAGAGAAGAAAAATAGCTGTAGCGCTATTTATAAAAAATTTCAAACCAACTTTGAATGCAAAAAAATCAGTCAGTTCCCTTGAGTCTTTTAAACTGATTTATACATCGTTAATTAACTATTCACTATTAATAACATTGTCAATCGCTGTCGATGACCTTTGGAGAAAGGCCGAAACATGCAAGTTTATCCAAAATGATCAATATTCTCGTTTTCTTTGTTTATATTGAAATTGTTTGCTCAAAAGAATGTATTTACATTAAAGATACTCTACAAAACTTTCCCTAAAAAGGTATAATTGATTTTAAAAGTTTAAAAGTTTTTTTATAAAATCCCAAAATGCTTTAGAAACCTTCCAAACGATTGACCGTGAGGAGCTTGGGTAGCACCAAGAGATCAAAGAAGGAAAAGCAAGACTTCAAGGGGCTTGTTCGCGACTCCTACCGATGGACCCTGAACCACGTGACTGTTGTGAGAGATTTAGTTAAGCTACATTACAAGAATCACATTCAGGCAAGACATTTTTATGCTTTTTGGTGACTATAAATTAGAAGATATCTTTTAAGAAGAACTCTTAAACAGCAACCACAAAAGTAGAAACTTTCCTTATGTATTTAGAGATCAGTTCGTAAAGGTTTTATTAGTATTCTGTTAACCTCTTTCTGTTTTCCTGTTACGGTTTCTAAAAATCCTGGATGTACGTGGAATTTTCTAATTCTAGCCCTCAAAATTCCTCAGATCTGTTTTGCAGGTCACAAAGCATAAAGTTTACACTTTTGTTTTTTCTCGAGACAAACACTATGATTTCTGTGAAAACCTGGGTTTTGAAATCCTTAAGAAGCACAAATTCTACTTACTTCCTCCAGTTTGTTGTAGTTCGTGTAATTCGTTAATTTTTATGAAAAAAAAATTACAGTAATTTCAACAATCAAGAAAATAGTTTTGAAACTTTTTCAATATGGAATTTTAACGCAAGGAAAATGTGTTCATTTCGTAAATTGAATAAGCTCCTTCAAGTTTGTTGGTTTATGGTTTGGGAGGTGGTCTCGGTAGATCCGTCATTCTAAAATATTTCATTTAGCAAGGTGTGTTCATTTTTTGTGATACGTTCATTTGTTGGAGATTCTCTCAGGCTGAGGTGTTCATGCATGTTTTCTAGAATTATAACCTCATTTCCAAGTCGGTGGCGGAAGACTGGACCTTGATGGAGGCTGATCTAACACGAGAACGAGGCTTGTGGGGTCCACCACAAGGTTCGCGCCTGGACAAATGGGCCCTTGATATGGTAGAAGGTCAGCAAACAATTTAAAAATCGAAAAAATGTGTTCAGCCGAAATTCAGTGACCGAATTGATACTTATAATTTACAGTATTGACTCGTCGTATTTCTTTAATTGAATGTTATTGAAGTGTCATTGAGAGGTAAACAGATTATTTAACATTTGGATGCTATGGTGGTAACTTAAGTGTAAACGAGTAATAGATAATCACAGAAAGTTTTACAATGTATTTTTGAACTCCTTGCATTAGTGTTACCATAAATCACTGCTGTTTATATATTGGCTTGGGCCGAAACCGTCTGTTGTTTCATGTTCTCTCGTATTTGGTATTATTCAGTTGATCTGAGCCTAATATCGAGTAGAAATACTTCACAGTGGTGTTTGGCGCATGTGCATTTCACTGAAGTATAAATTGGACCCGGGAATCTGCACTAACCAACTTAAGTAATCATGAAAGTGCTACATTGCTAGCGCGGTGGTCCCTAATGGAGCATTTGTTAGCTCTCCTGACTAGATTATAAGCAGACGTGGGTTCTATTCCCACTCAGGGCATATACCAATTTTTCGTACGAGTGTATTTATTTTTTATTCCATCCACAGTTAAACAACTTACATATACACTGGTGATAAGCTTTTTCCCAACTGGCTTCGGCTTTGTTGTTTTCTCTCTAAGAGTCACTCCCTAATATAAATTTTATTATATTCTTAACGGTATCTTATCTTTATTTTATTTACTTGTGCGTCAAAAACGAAAATACTACACTTTACATGTTAAGAAAGTAGTTTGTTCAAAGAGGTGTGTAATTTTTTCACTTACAGTCATGCTAAACTTGATTTGGGTTTGATTTCAGTACTATGTTTTGAACGATTTGCCCTTGATTTTTTTTCCACAGGACCTCATCGAATGCGTAAAAAGATGTGCCGCAATGACATGTTTTATGTTCATTATCCTTTTGATCCCCAGTTTCATCGACATTGCTCGGTTGGTACTCTGCATTTGTCATAACTTTGTCGTATAAATATTAGGCAGATTAGGCACCGGACTATTCTTCACAACGGAGGTCAATTCTCCTAGTGTAGACTGTATCAAGAACGGCGTTTTTGGCGCCATTCTTATACCGTAAGCATCGCGCGCGCTATCACGACGGACGCGCTGAGGGTAAAAAGGCGCGAAAAAAACTTTGAAGAGCTAAGTCGTAAACAAAATGATCGTAAAACTGATTGGGTGTACAACAAGAATCTGAAGCAAAAGTCAATGTTAAGGTAATTGTAAGTTAGAAATTTACACTATGTAAAGTTCTATTGTCAATTTGTTTGATGCTTGAGTATATGACTTTGATGAAAATACCTCGCAGTTCTGACAGACCAATATGGTGGGAAAAAGTAGCTTGTATGCCTTCGTGAAGATCACCACGACTTCATGACGTATTCATGTTTGCGATATTTGTTGACAGTTTAGTTCCGGTTGGCCTCCGTTACAACAAGAACGTCTGTTACTTAAGCTCTCTATTATTATCAGTTTAGTTCCGGTTGGCCTCCGTGACAACAAGAACGTCTGGTACTTAAGCTCGCTAATATTATCAGTTTAGTTCCGGTTGGCCTCCGTGACAACAAGAACGTCTGGTACTTAAGCTCGCTATTATTATCAGTTTAGTTCCGGTTGGCCTCCGTGACAACCAGAACGTCTGTTGCTTAAGCTTTGTATTATTTTTTAGAGGTGGTCAAATTAAGTTGTTTTTCTCTGCTAACCAAATACCTCCACTCTACCATGTTGAGTACAAGATAACTTTTTTTTGAAAAAATAACATTCATGCGTTTCAGTTTTTTAAATCAATTCATCAGTTCGTTGGATGTAACTTGAAAGAAAATATAAACTGCCGAGTTTTTAACATTTTGATTTATTTTTCCCTCTGTTTTAAATTGTTTTCTACTGCAATCACTTTCACACCGCTAAAAAGGCAGCATCACGTTATAAAACCTAACTAAAAAAATCAAAGCAAGGAAGGCTGAAATAGAAATTGAGTAGGCATTCGATCCCGTTTTTTATGCTCACATCTTGTGCAAAGTTAAAACGCAAGTTTATCAATTTTGTAAAACGTAGAAACGTTGAGCTCTTGTCAAACGGTGCATAATGGTCGATGATAGTTGGTTCTGTCCTAACTATCATCAACTATCATTCACATGGTCAAACGGCTAAAGAAGGTTGTAATAGTTGACAGTTCACCGGCATTACTCTATCTCTCTGTATTGCCCTTCTTGCTCAATGAGCTTTAAATGATTCGCTTCTTTTTTAGTAGTGTCTCTTCTAATTCTTGCGAGTTGATACTTCCTTCGGAAGATATCTTCTTTATGTTATCTTGGTCTTCAGTATTTTGTTTATCACGATTATCATCTTGGATATAAACACGAATTTCTGAAACTGCAGCTGAGCCTTGCGAGGAGTGTTTGGTGGCCATTTTATAGGAGCCCGCCGATTTTCGGGGAAAGCATCTGACCAAAAACTATTATGAACTATGATATGTGTGGTCAAACGAAAAAACTATCATCGACTATCATGTAAGAATTTGAACAAGCTCAAAATGAATGGACGATAGTCGATGATAGTGCATGATAAACAGAAGCAAACAGAAGCACGCGCTTCAACTATCGTGGACTATCGTCAACTGTCATGGACTATCGTCAACTATCATGGACTATCGTCTACTGTCATGGACTATCGTCAACTATTATCGACTATAATGGGCCGTTTGACCAGTGCTTTGCAGTTTTTTTCATAACAGTTGTGGTTTGCTTTTCATAAGTTGGACCTGAATTTGCAACTTCTGTGTTCTCCCCACATTCCTCGTGGCTATTGATTATGCTGGTAAACCCGTAGAAAGTATGTTTTATTGCTTAAATGTACAATAAAGGAGACTATGCCCAAGGACATAATTACGAATAATTGTATATCTTGACTTTGGCTAAACTCTTTCCAACGGATATCTTGTATCTATCTTTGAATAGAAGTTCAGCAAATACAAGATACCCGTCAGTCTGGACAGTAAACACTTTTACATGCTCCGAGGGAGAATATCCCCCGGGGTGGGGCCCATTGAGTCCCTGACACAGCAACAGGGAACCATAGAGAAGAAGAATGTCAATCAAATGTCAGTAACCAGTGATTCCAGCTTTGTTAAAGAAGCCAACGAGGGATCTGGGGTAAGTATTATGTTTTCAATTGACTAAAACAAAGAAAACGCTTAAACACTGGTCTTACATGATTATCATCATCAAGGTCGTTGTAAATAATGTCTTTGTTGTGGTCTTCATCTGGAACATTCAGGAAATTGTGTGACTGTTCTTGTTGTTATGTAATTAGATAAGAATAGAAACAGACATGATGTAATTGTCATGACTGTGTGTAGAATATACTTTGCTTCCCTGTAATTTGCTAGAATGTTTCCACAGCTAGTGCATATATAGGTGAGACCCAGCATCTCTTATGTACCGTGTGTAGAATATACTTTGCTCTCCTGTAATTTGCTAGAATGTTTCCACAGCTTGTGCATATATAGCTGAGACTTAGCCTCTGGATACATTCAGTGTTTTGCTTTAGTCAGTTGCTGTTTTACTACTCGTCCTTGTCCTGTAAATATTTGTTGCTGTACATTCGTGTTGATTTCTTGGATGAAGCCTGCTTGGTTCCTACGATCTTCTATTGTATCTGGTGTCATCTTTGCTAGTGTCCGAAAGAAGAGTTAGGAGTGAAAATATAATACAACAATCATCATTATCATTATTACCACCACCATAACAACAACAACAGCAATAAATTTTATTCACATTTCCAAATTTTATAGGTTAATTGAAAACAGAATAAGTATATTTTGGTCAAGAATTTTTACATCGATGCTATTGCCATTGTTGCCATCATCTTCATTACAAGTGTTGCCTATCGTAAAATCCTACTTACCCTGGGCTTATATAACTTCATAAGGGGTTTTGGGTGGGCTTATATCCGGGTGGGCTTATAAGCGTAATAAAATAAATGTTTCGGAACGACGAGATAAAACGAATTCAAGCTAACATACCATTTAATTTTGAGTTACATTTATGATACAATTATCGTGCGTCACAATAAACGGAGAATTTATTTCAAAAACGTCTATAAAAACCGACGTATGCGACTGCAACAACTAGAAAGGAACAGAACGAAAGAAAAAATACTACTGTACAAGCCTTAACGTTACCAATTCGCCTGTTTACCGTGTAAAAACGGTCTTTTCTGTAGCATTATAGTTCACTGTATTTTTATTATATTCACTAGTCTTTACTCTTATACATGTACAGTAGATGGGCTTATAAACGGGCGGCCTTATATCCGGCTGGGCTTATATCCGGAGTAATATCTTTGTTGGCAAGTAGATGGGCTTATATCCGGGGGGGCTTATAACCGGGGGGGCTTATAAGTGGGATTTTACGGTATATCTTAATCGTCCACAACGTTGTTACAATCTGTATAACCATCGTCATCATTACGATCGCTGTCATTGTTGTCACCATTTTCGTGATAATGGCCATCATCATCGTCGTCATTACAAAATCGTTGTTGTCACCATTGTCATGATAAAGGTAATCATCATCGCCGTCATTACAATCGTTGTCGTTGTTGTCACCATTGTCATGATAATAGCCATCATCATCGTCATCATTACTATCATCGTTTTTGTCACCATTGTCATGATAATGGTAATCATCATCATCATTATTATCATCGTTGTTGTCACCTTTGTCATGATAATGGTAATCATCATCATCATCATTACTATCATCGTTGTTGTCACCATTGTCATGATAAAGGTAATCATCATCGTCGTCATTACTATCATCGTTGTTGTCACCATTGTCATGATAATGGTAATCATCATCGTCATCATTATTATCATCGTTGTTGTCACCATTGTCATGATAATGGCATCATCGTCATCATTACAATCGTTGTTGTCACCATTGTCATGATAATTGCCATCATCATCGTCATCATTACTATCATCGTTGTTGTTACCATTACCATGATAATGGCCCATCATCGCCATCATTATTATCATCGTTGTTGTTACCATTGTATTGATAATGGCCTTCATCGTCATCATTACTATCATCGTTGTTGACACCATTGTCATGATAATGGCCATCATCGTCATCATTACTATCATCGTTGTCACCATTGTCATGATAATGGCCATCATCGTCATCATTACTTTCATCGTTGTTGTCACCATTGTCATGATAATGGCCATCATCGTCATCATTACTATCATCGTTGTTGTCACCATTGTTATGATAATGGTAATCATCATCGTCATCATTACAATCGTTGTTGTCACCATTGCCATGATAACGGCCATCATCGTCATCATTACAATCATCGTTATTGTCACCATTGCCATGATAACGGCCATCATCGTCATCATTACAATCATCGTTGTTGTCACCATTGTCATGATAAAGGTAATCATCATCATCATCATTACTATCATCGTTGTTGTCACCATTGTCATGATAATGGCCATCCTATTCATTGTCATAATCTTCGCCATCACACTCGTCATCATTGTCGTCACCATCTTTTTCATAGTAATCTTATCAACATCGTTGTCGGCATTTTGGTCATAATGATCATTTTCATTA
>JAOTRI020142853.1:0-20990 GCA_028564885.2 Zoanthus sanctaehelenae
ACAAAAATATCGGGTCCGTACCAACTTTTTTGAGGGTCCGGACCAGGTTTTTTCTGTAGTGTAAATGGGGCTTTAATTCTAGCCGCTCAAATTGAACAAAAATACAGAATAAAAACAATCAAGACATTGATTGTAAAATGATGCGTCTCGCATTTTAGAATAAAGGTGAAATACCGCGAGTCGTCTTGTGTTTATTATTGTGTTACTAATTCAGTTAATTTACATGTTTTAGTGAAGTCTATAGGAAAAGTTTACATTTTCATATATTGTAGACTCACTATATTGGCTCCAGCGGTAATCAGCATCTAAACTATTCAGTTAACAATTAGACCGATCAACAGCCCATGAAGCGAAGTCGAATGGGCTATTGAACCCGTGGACCTTGAGGGCAATTAGCAAATATTAAATTAGGGCGCGTTTAATATTCTAACTGTTTATCTTTATATATAGTTACTTGTTGCTCTTGTTAGAACATTAAAATCTCCTGATTGAGTCAGGAGATTACGAAACTGTGAACATTGTCGAGATGATAATGTAGTTCGTTTGTTTTTTTCTAATTCTTTTTTATAAATAGCTCTATACTTTGCGCACTCTCAACGGGGACCGGTCGATACGCCTATTACTTTAATACGCGCGCGTAGCTAACTAAGAAAAAAATATTATCAATATTAAAACTTTCACAAAGCCGAAATATTCAAAGCAATATATATAAAGCTAGGAAAAGGTAAGAAACAATCTAAATAATAAAATAAAAACAACTTTGTTATCCGACTGAAATTCTTATGAACCGAATATTCAAAATTCGTACAACAAATAAATGTTTAAAATAATTACTAAAATGGTAAAAAGTTTAAAATTTTTTAAACTTTTTACCATTTTAGTAATTATTGCTGCGAGTGAGCGTAGCGAAGGGACGGCACACTAATTAGGTCAAACAGACATTCGAACCCTAGGTTAGCTGATATCGGGAATTTAATTTATATTTAGCATCTCCGTGAGTTTGGTGTTTAACCCAGACCTCCGGAGTACGGCAACCGACAAACTCGATCCCAGGGTTCTCTCTCTTACAAATAGTCTGAATACTATTTTAAAATGATTTAGGCTAATATTGTTTCGGTCTCGGCGTTTTTTCTCAAAGTCGAAAAAAAATGGCAGGTATAATCACCGGAGTACCGTATGCGTACGTAGAGAAGATATACCTGATTTGCTTTTTTTTTTTAGCTTATGAACGTCAAATCGGGACTAAACCTTCCATATCGGGCAGTCGGGACAATAGGTCTGATATCGGGAGGGTCCCGACGAAATCGGGACGGTTGGAACTTCTGTTTCAAACAAATACAAGCGGCTAGGGATCAATGCTTTACCAGAAAAGCAAAGGTCATGTGACGAAATTAATGAACTGTAAGAGCTTATCAATTAAGCCGGTTAAGGTGATTTATAGGAGTCGAGTTATTGTTCTCGTATACCACAGTAACTGAGTGAATTTGTAATCTTAAATGCAGACCTTACCCGAGTTCCAATTGCTTGAATCGATTTCCTGCATCCAAGCAAAGGTATAGGAGTAAAGCTGCTATCACAAAACACGCAGAACTCCTATTAATCTATGATTTACTCTCCTAGTTATTTGCTAGTTATGTTTGTAGTATTGATCTCCCTCGGGGATTTTGGTGTGGAAATTTTGAGCCATTGGTAAAGACCCAAGAAACCGGAAAGTGGAACACACTCGGTCGGAGTGTGAAAATGATCAAACAAACAGAATATAAGGTGCAAGAAATTAAAAATATGTACCAAAAAAAGAGAAAGTGTCGTATAATATACACTGGAAAGTTTAATCTGTTTTCGTTTCAACTGTCGTTCACAACTGTCAAACATAACGTGTAAATGTTCCGAATTTAAATGTATATAGAAAAACTGTTTAAGAACTCCTAAAAAGACTTGTAAAATTTTTCTAAATTAACCTTCTGGCGAAATGGGCTAATCAGCTGGGGTATTTCAAGGAGAGTTTGTATCCATTTGTCTGTTTTCTGTCCAAAACCGAAAACATGCACTCTTTTTTTTTTTTATAAGAACCTTTTTTATAAGAATGTGAGGCTGAAAATCGCCAAAAATTTAAGAACATGTTAAGAACACGCCGAGGCTGAGAAAAGGTGAAGAACATATATTTATGATGAAATAATTCATACAGTGTTATTGAAAATTTTACTTGGACTTATTGATTAATAGGAATTTTACATAACAGCTAGGTTTTTTTATTAACCAAAGTTGCAGTTCTCAGGTATAGTTCTTGAGACAAACTGGTAAGAAAGACAGTACAAAGTACCTGTACAAATCAATGTGTTCAGAAAACTACTACATACTGTACATGTATTATTTATATTGTCTAAAATCAGTAAAGATATTTGAAGAACAAGTTTAAGAACATTTGAGGTGGATATACCGAAAATATTTAAGAACGTTAGCCTTAGTCAAAAAATTCGGCAACAGTGAAAACAACAAATACTTTATTCTGAATATGCTAGCGCAAGCTCAAACCTGACAATCCTGACAATCCTGACAATCCAGGGCAAGAATCGACGCTCGGTTAGGTCGCCAGGCAACAGCAAAAAAAAAAAAACCTTGGGCCTCAAGGGGGGTTCATTCGAACCCCCTCCACTTCCCATGGTCCTGCTCAGTGAGAATAGAGCCGCTTGACCAGCTCACTGTGGACTGTCTGTTCGCTAAGTACGCTGACCACTCCATACCAAGGCTCATTTTCCTGAGCGTAGTGGTGAGGTCAGTAAAATGAACCTGAGTACAAGGTTGAGTACAATCAAACAACCGATTCACATCATCAGTTTGGTTGACTCTGTAAATCCTCGTATGATATCCAAGTATATCAAAAGTTCCATCTCAGCGGACAGATATTTTAGTAATCCACATCTGATGCAAAGCTCCTGGCTTGTTCGTTTGTGTGGTTCTTTATCGCGTTCCCTTGTTTGTGCATAAAAACAGGAGTTTTATTAAATTCCTACTGGAGAGACTCTGAAAATTTGTTGTTGTACCTTCACAAACGCGCACTTACCAAAGAATTTTTTTCTTGACTGGATGGGGGATAGGGGTAAGCTATACGGTGTTTTTCATTGGTTAAAATTTCATTTACGTAATCTCTGTTACTATGCCTACGGTAAGGGGCCAAATTTTTCCGCTGTTTCAAAGATGTACGACCTGGTCACGTGCAAGTCGAAAGTTCATTTCTTTCCATAGGGAGTTCGTCCAAGGGATGTGTGCGTTTTGACTCATAGCACTTACCCCCCCCCAATCGTAGAACGTTATCAACTTGGGGAAAGGGGGGGCGTGTTACAACAAAATTTGATGTTAATAGCATTGACACCATGCAGCATGCAGACACTCAAAAGTTTAGTGCTAATGTAAACAAACTAAATCCGTCGAAAACTAAGTAGCCCTGGAGCCGGCGCTTATTTTCGGTTTCTGTAGTGATATGGGGACGAGTCTTCGACTTCCCGTGAATCAGACACTAATATATCACACATGTTGCTTACTGACTTATGATGAGAAAATTCCTGCTATTTTCCAACCCAAAACTCTCCCCTGCCAAAAAATATATCAACTAGAAATACAACCAAAACAACTGTGCAGTTCTTAAACAAGAGGTTCCGCTATAAAAGGGGTAACTCCTCCCACCTTCACACCTTAAAATTTTCAAATCTGTTTTACAAAAAAAATAAAGCGTAAGTTATCAAGTTTGTTAAGAAATAATATATAATAAACAAAAGTATTTTTAAATGCTACTGAGAAGGAAACTTATTTCTACTTTAAATGATTGTAATTGAAAGTCTTAAACTCAGAAGAAGTTGTTCACTCGACGACGGCTAAGTGAGAACTGAACGCGTGAAACACCTGGGTTCAACCCTTTTATAGCGGAACCTCGTGGTTAAGTTTTTTAGCCAAAGTAAAAACTGAGAAATAACCAGTTAAAAATCCTGAAATGGAGTCCACATATACAAAGCACAAGTTAGCTGTTTCTGTGGGATTTTGTTTGTAAATACAACTATTCAAATTTCGTTCAAAAAATTCCAGGAGTTTTCAAGGCGTTTAGGGATATCATCTGCTTTTCCAAGAGAATTCCAGGGCCCTGGAACAAAATTTCTTAACTATGGGAGTTTTCCAGGAGTTTAAGAAAATTATCTGCTTTTCCAAGAGCTTTATGGCACTCTGGAAGAAAATTTCCAGAAGTTTTAAATTTCCAAGAATTCCACGAGACATGAGTCATCATGATTACAGGCTATAGCTAGACCAGCGGATGCTAGTACTCATTTATTTACTGCGGAAGAATGAAAAATGAGTAGGCTTAACAGTCTACGAGCATGTGTAGTTTCGAGGGAATTTCAGTCTGAGAGAAAACAATCAGCGTAAATGTGTCGCGGGAAACCTCAAAAAATATTGGTTCAACTTCTCCAACATGCGCCATTCGTCATTTCCTAAACCCTCCTCTCAATCCGCACACCGCAAGAAGCAAAAGTCTTTTCAACACATATACATAGGTAATCTGTTCTCGACCTGAAATTCACACGCTGTCCCATTAAGAAATATATCAGGGCGTAGCGTGCGTCTATCGTGTTATGGGTGACTTATTTGTCCCCAGGCCTTCATAAAAAACTTGCCTGCGTAGCAAGCGTTTATATTTTAGACGCGCGGAAAATGGGGGCAACCAAAAACTGGAGTTTTTTGCTATCTGCAAACCAAACACGGACAATTCTCGAAACACGAAAAGCAATGGCAAAAATTTGATACAAAATTCCCTGACTTTTCACTGACTTGACAAAAAAATAGTTTTTCCCTGACTCAAATCAAAATTCCCTGACTTTTTCCTCACCTTAAAAAAAATCGTTTTTCCCTTACCCATGGGAACCCTGTGAAACCTTGCCAACTGCTTGTAAATAAAGTACTTCCACATTCATCTTTTACACTGACTTTAATTAAGAACTCTGGATTATAAATCCGTTTGGCACATAAAATCAATCGCATTATCCTGAACACTCTTAAACAATATACTTTAGTAATGAATTGTTACAATATTATCGTTTTTTTAAAGAAATATTTAACTTATATTATTGAAATTCATAATAATTTTGGCGGAAGAGGCTTAATTAAAGTATGTTTCTCTGTATAGTCTCTGGATCGTTAAAAATAATGACCTAGCGACCACAGCGAACAGTTTGCTTTACGTTGGGACGCTACAATCGCTGAAAACGAAGACAAAGCTAAGACTTTTATCTGCATCAACAGCACTCAGGTCAATATTCTCGGCAATCGTCTCCAACATTTCATCTTTGTATATATATTTTAAAGTCTTTGCAGAACTTGTCAACTTCAGACGAATTATTTTTATTTTGAAGCCAATAAGAAAACCATAAGGTATAGCAAAAAAACTTGAGTACGTGCCTGACTTATGACTTTCTTATTAAATAGATAACGGAATTTTACTGGAAACTAAAATACATTTACTTTCAATATTTTCACAAATTATGATATCAAAAATGTATGTACCAAATTTTCAGGATGTACGCGCGCGTCCTAAAGAACATTTCCCGCCAGTTTTTTGTCGCTTGTTTCTGCAAAACTATGGCGGCCACTCAAGCTTTCGTACAGGTTTCAGATTATATGATTAAATGTTATTTTCAAAAGAAAATCAAATATTCAGTGTCTGTACTTTTATTCAATTTCGTGTTTTGTACACGAATATCACGTTTTGTAACGAATATCGCTTTGTTTCCAATTCCACCATCAGACAACAGTTGAAGATTTCTGTGAATAAAACAAAACGGAACAACTACATAAACGATCAGAGTACACTTGATGTATTAATTGATCTTCAAACTGACAAAGAACTCTCAACGTAGCCCCTAAAAGTAGTCACAAAGGTTAGCCATACAATTAGCAAGTTTATAATGGCGGCGTAACGACAAATACTAAGTTTTGTCAAATTTCGAAATAAATTCGCTCATAGTCGGCCGTAGAGAAAATTCAGAAAATTCAAGTTTCATATCAAGGAGAAAGAAATTGGAAAACGAAAAGAACTCATGAATACTTCTGGATATCTCGTCAGAGAAAAACTGTTTTAAATAAATTTTAGGTGAATTTTACAAAGTTTGTCTTTGAAGTTATCTTTTTTTGGCAATAATAGTTAATCGACGGATACTCAAAGCTAACCAATGGCAATGCTGAATCTATTTAAAGCCATTGGTTGTTATCTGTCCTCAATTAATATCGTTTCCAAGTCCTTTACAACTTCACGTCTCTCTATCAATTGTTTTAAAAGTAAAAAATAATGTGATTTTATCCCCAACTGAGTGTTCTTCTGAAACAATTCAACACTCTCGATTACTATGAAGTGCTGTAAGGTAATCAAAAGTGTACCCTCTAGTATTACTAGCATAAAGGTCTCGTTAAGAGAAGACATTAGCTCTCTAAATCAGCAGCAATAATACTAAGCCTAAGAAATATCTATAGTATTCCTTATTATGTGGTTAATAGAACAAATTTCATGCTGAAGATGATAATCCACTAGGTCTGACTTGCACTGGTGTGGATATGGAAGGTAGATGTTGGAGGTTGGAAGGAAAAAGAAAAAAAGATGTTGGCATAGGGGTTGAAGTTAGGGGTTGGGAGCAAGGAAGATGGCCTGGGGAATAAACACATGTTATCCTTGCTGTGTAAAAGACAAATTACTCTTCATAAGCACAGCTCTTACCGTTCGTCTTAAACGTGGCAAACTGCCATGACCGTAGATGAGCAAAGCAATGTCCTTGAATTTGTGCTCCATAGCGATAGAAATGGCCGTACTACCATCCTGAAAACAACCAACAACACACTCATTATATCTTTTAAGAATTTTTTTTTAAATGAGGTTGAAATTGCTGTTAAATTGTTGATAATTTAAGCCACAGATTGTTGATTTTCAATGTATTAATATAAAGTAAGATAGATTAAGTGCATAAAGAAATCCTCGGAGTTAAGTAAATTTTTGACATCGAATCTCAACTGTGTTGAGAGATACCTGTCACAAACACTACCTGTATCTGAAAATAACAATGGAGAACCAGATCTTAATTACTGGGTAACTTAAAACACAACGTTTGCGTACAAAACTAAAAAGGAATTTTTTGTTGAAAAAGAAACAAGAACAGTAAATATTTTGTTTTCGTTACTGTTAGTGACCTCAGTAGAAGTTGGAAGTAGAAGAGACATTCTAATAAACTCTCTAATACTTATAGACTGCAAAACAGTCTCTTCCTTCGCCGGAAGATCGAGAACCATATGGGAAACTGGGGAGAGGAAATGGACGCGCGAACGGAAGCCAAAAAGAAATTGGGGCGAATGGCTGAACCACGGCGAAGGAAAATACTGTTTTGCAGTCTATAATACTTTTGATCCATACCACTGCTTTGGAATCGGGGGATTTGGAGAGTTTATAGTATAGAAGTCTAAAATCCAGCTGAACTAGCTGTAGAATAGGGTCCATGCACTGAAGCGACACCTTCCCATCCAAATATTCCTACACTCAACAAACTTTGATTAAACCAAGAAACAAAGCTATGTTAACGTTATGTACATCACTGTCTTCGAGACCTAGACGAACAAGTTGCCAAATTGACATCTCAGAGATCTAGAATTCGGTCAAACAGAGGGAGGCGACTTCTCAAAGTAACGAAATTTCAACCAAAAAACTGACATTTGGAGCCCCCATCCCCTATAGATTCAAACCCTCCTTCTTGAAACTCGCAATAAACACTAGTCAGTCCTCAATTGGCTCCTAGTAGAAGCTTGTATGTATTTAATAGATAAATATTCGTTCGTCCTCTAATGTCAAATAGACCATTTTTGTCAATTAACTGTTAATTACTGCACTACAAGGCAAGTAATGTTTAAAATACACCAGAATTCTGACAGTAAATGCAGAGTTAAACGCATACATTATCAGCAAGAGTTGAGTTACATCCGGGATGTCCAAGGAGCCTCCTGGCAACGTCAGTGTGTCCATGTTCACAGGCACACATGAGAGCTGTCGAGCCGTCCTGGGACAAAACATCACCAATTAATCATACATGTTTAAATCAAAGGTATCCTATGGCAACTTCGTGGAGTAAGTAAAAACTGTGTCAGGGAGCTGTTGTATATTGACTGTTGTTTTATTGATAAATATATTGTACGTGTGATCAACTACATATGCTGTTTTGCCGAAGTCATGTAGCGAATATCGAGATATCACGTGACATATTGAACGTCTTTCACTGATAGCCGAATAAGAGCATTCTTAACGGCCATTTAACGAATGCATGAATGCGCCTGCCAAACTTGCGGCGATCGGAAATCGATTACAAATTTTACGACATCCTGATTCCCTACCTATCCCGATAGCTCTCCAGTTGCTAAAAAACTGATTTTCTCACAAACATAAACTGCACATGCTCACTAGTATGAAGTACTATGGCCACTAAGGCCACGTTGGCAGTGAGCTTTACCCGTTAAATCTAAAATAAAAAAATAGTGAAACTGAATGTCGCAAAATGTTAGAATGTAGTTTCGGCCATTAAAGGCCTCAGCGTCATTGTTTGCCCAGACTTAAATTTTGTGTGACTCTCTTTTCCACCTATGCTAACTCAGCTTTCCATCCTTTGGGGTAGATAAATAAATACTAACGTTCTGGGAGATAACCTGCGATGGATTAATATCCCGTACAGGGGAAGTCAAAGGATTCTTATCTGCTTACCACTACAGACACCGAAGATAAGCAGGGCTCGCAGAGGATTTATAAAGGACAATGAAGTGCTAGAGCTTTATACTTGCATTGATTGGTACCAAAAGCCAACATTATATAATTGTTTGATTGTGCTTTATTTAGACCTGTCCGAAAACCATGAGTAAAAAATGATTTATATAAAACCTTCCTTGATGCAATATTTCTTTAATATCATTACTAGACTCACTATTGACGGTTTTTTCATTACAAATCCATCAAGATTAGTAGAAACGTACGTCATCGATTGCATTGATATCTGCTCCACAATCCAACAATAGCTCAATACTGTCCAATCTTCCACGACTGGCTGCCAGCATCAAAGGGGTCTGCCCGGTCTACAATGAACCAATCAAAGACAAAAATGGATTATTTTCACTGATATGAACGATTCGTTTCGAATTAGTTCCATTACAAAGTGTCAGCTTGTCCTCCGCAAAGAAACCCCCAAATCCAGCACTAGTAGCAATACAACAGCCGTAATGTAGCAACAGCAATGCACCAGTAGTAATTCAGAAGTAACAACGAAGCAGTTGCAATGATGCAGCAGTAGTAATGCTGCAATAGTAATGCAGAATACAGCAGTAATTCAGAAGTAATAAGGCAGTAGTTGTAATGCAGCAGTGTTAATTAAGAAGTAATACGCAGCAGTTGCAATGCAGCAGAAGTAATACTGCAATAGTAATGCAGCAGCTGTAATTCAGAAGTAATAATTCAGCAGTATTAATGTGTGCCATATTAGTAATGCAGCAGTACTAATTCCACAATAGATGTCATGCAGCGGTAGAAATGAAGCAGTAGAAATGCCGCATTAGTAATGCATTACGTAGTATTGCAGCAGTATTAATGCAGCAATAGTAATGCCGCAATAGTAATGCAATAGTTGTCATGCAGCAGTAGCAATGCAGCAGAAGTAATGAAGCAGTTGTAATGCCGCATTAGAAATGCAGTAGTATTGCAACAATAGTAATGCAGAAGTAATAATGCAACAATAGTAATTTAATAGTAGCAGTGAAACAATAAATTAGAGATAACCCAATTGTAAGCCAGGGGTAGCAGTAATGTAACAGTAATGGAGGTAGTGTCTAGTGATGTGTAGTTGTAGTAAAATTAACTATGTACATGCCTCAAGCACTGTCTTGTTAACGTTGCCTGCTTCCAACAGCCTCTTTGCTAGCTTGATATCTTCAGGTTTATTTACACCCGTGAGGGCAAGCATCATTATTGTCGAGTATCCAGCCTGGATGAGAAACAACATAGTAACCCTTTCAGTCCCAATTGGTTATCAACACCCAACTTCTCCGTACATAACACATACAAAATAAAAGATTTGGCAATGAGAAATTGAGAATTCATCAAACAAAGCAAACTAAATAAGATTAAAAGCAAAATTCTCTAAAACTTGTTCAATGGAAAGTATGGGAAGAAGTTGGGAGAATTTAGCAATACAACTGGTACTGAAATGGTTAATGCACCTGTTAAGACGACAGACTGATGCAAAATGTCAGTATTTGTGCAAACTATAGTTTAATCGTGTAAACAATCTCTTACCCAACTTTTAAGTTAAAACTGCTGGGTTTCATCTAATGCGATTTTGGTGTCCTTAAACAAAAGATTTTAATGATTACTTTTGTTTTGCCCTTCACCATGACTGCTTTGTTTTTGTCTTTTTTTTAGTTTTGGTTTCTCTTGGGAATGAGAGAAACCCAACAATTGTAAAACCGGTAGAAAGCACAAACCACCGGTACTCTACTCCACGGTTTGGCTAGAACAACCAGCTCAACTCGAACAACCACAACGCAAGGAACTGGATCAGCCATGGACAGCTGTTTCATTCTTGTTAGGAATCATCAGCAAGGTATAGCTTCAACAAACCTTTGCTTTCCTCAGTGCGAAAATAGATAAATGAGTTAAAAAGACACAAAATGCATAAAGATTACATTAAAATCATGAGGAAATCATCCCATAACAAGTGAAATGTTTGCGTTTCAGTCAAAAGGCTTTGTGCCCTTACCATATATCTCTACCGAGTCTTAATTAACGTATTGTGTGATTTGAAACTGGCGCACTGAACATCGCCATATGGTTTGTGAGAAAATAAAACGGTGACGCATTAGGAATACTGCTAGCATGATGCATGATAACGTCAATTTGTTTTCCGTAACGAACGAAGTACAAAAAATACATGTGTGTTTTATGATTGAGAGTCTTTTCACCTTGAATGTTATCTCCTCTCGTTCCAGGCATTTTACTAACGAACGAGAAGGGGTCTGGCACTACTGTATAGCCAAAACAGCCCACAACTTAAAACATGACAGCGTTTGAGGGAAATTCAAACTTTAAAACAGAAGAAATAGATACCTACCCTTATGGAGAAGCATCAAATTCAAAATAGATAATCAATTATGAACAGTTGTAATGGACCCAAGGTAAAGAAAAGTAACATCTTAGATTAACAAAACTTAATCAGCGACTCCGCAACGACTTAGTAAGTTGTAAGCTGATTTTGCAGTAGTACTATGTATAGTATCGCACAACAGTTGGATAGTCTTTCTTTCAATAAATCCCAAATTAGGTGTGATGGTATCCTTACACATACAGTAATTTAAACAAGATCAAAACAGCTTACTGTAAAAATATGATTAGCTTTTAAAAATAATGACTCAGTATTCGACTTTAAGAACTCTAAACGGGTATGGTCATGTAGTTACTGTAATATTTTATAGCTTTAGTAGTACTAGTCATTTAATTTATATTTGTTTTAGAAATATTAAACTTCAACTTAGATAAATAGCTTCGAATGGGATACCTTTAAGAAGACTACATAACATCCCAATGAAAACAGCTGAACTTAAAGCAATAAGATCTGCTTATAAAAATAAATATATGTATCTATATATAAATATATATCGCCTTTATCGGAAAATGCTCTATGGCTGCCATAAAACTGTTCGGAGTAACTGCTGAATACCCTTTTTTTCTCAAAACAGTTTGGGTAATTGGTGTTTAAATATTAATATATAGTAATAAGTCTCCTCTTTGAAAAAAAAGAAAAATATCTGCATAAATAAAATTAATTGTGAACTTAAAATTTTAAAAGTCAAATGTCAAATACCAATTGTTATAGAATTTTACAGAGTAATCTGCCATATTCTCCGTGCTGTAATAAATATGGATTACTTTTCGTGTTTTAAAAATAACTAATTTGGTAAATTGTAGTTAAATGCACACACAGTATTAAAATTTTACATTTTACTAATAAGTAACCCTTTCAGTCCAAGTTGTATTGCTAAATTCTCCCAACTTGCTTCCATACCTAAGTTCACTGAGAAAGTTTGAGAGAATTTTACTTTTAATCTTATGTGGTTTGCTTTGTTTGATTAATTCTCAATTTTTCATTACCAATTTGAAAATGTTTAAAGGGGTTTAACCTTTGCCTCAACATTCGTTTAACTTTTCTTTTGTTCTAAAAATGTTGAATTCTTTAAACCACTTGCATTTTTGTTTCCTTAATAAAAAATCTTTGTTTATAATACCATGGCTTCAACAACTTTCAACATTTTCAAGAAAACAAAAATCAAAAGAATGTTGAAACAAAGTACCAAGTAGCTTTGCTTCAACATTTCGTTTAACTCTTCTCTTGTTCTAAAAATGATGAATTATATAAACCTTTCAACGCAATTTTTTTTCATTCATAAAAAAACTGTGCTTAAAACATGGCTTCAACAATCTTCAACATTTTCAAAAAAACAAAAATCAAAAGAATGCTGAGGCAAATTACCAATTCTAAAAGAATCTTTTGGATATCCCTTGTTTATGTTTCAAAATGTTTGTTGAACATGACTTGTTTATTTATTATTATTATAATTATAATAATTATTATTATCATCATCATCATCATCATTATGATGATGATGATGATTCAACAGTAGATACCCACACATTTTCTGATACTGAAGAACAAAAAGAAGTAGATAATATTTAACAAATAATAACCAGCTGGTTATACTATGGAAATTACAGTAATGAAAAAGGAGAACTTGAGACGGAGATGTTACTGGTGCAGTAAACTTTATAATGCAACAGATATGTACCTTGTTAGTCTTGTCAACATTGACAAGTCCCATGTTTAACAGCAACTCAACTACTGAATAGTTTCTGAATGACACAGCATAATGGAGTGCATTGTTGCCCTAATAATATTAAAAGCAAGTAATTAACATACAGTCAAGTAGTTATTCATACAACTGTGAATTACATCATACCTATATTGGTATAAATATTATAATAAGCATGCTCGTCATAGTTTTTAGCGGTCAAAATTGGCAATTACAATTGGTATTTTTAGGAGTTTTCAGAGAAAAATCGAAGTTATTTTATATTCTATAAGACTCATCTTATATTTTTTAGTTTGCTATGAGGTATTTTTTAGGGTGGAAAAATTCTAAATGTTTGACCACTTTATTTTTTTAGGGTATTTTTTTTATTTGTTGATAAGCATTCAGGACTATCCTTTTTACCCCAAAGTACCCCCACAGGATATAATACTTTTAGCCTTAAATAAAGGAGAGTTTTGAGTTCAAACTGTGACTAACTTAGTCTTAAACAAAGAAGGAAAACACATTTTAACAGGGCCAGATGCTCCCCCTCCCCCCCCCCCATCCCACACACACTGCTTTTTTCGCTAAGCACCTAATTTTTCTGCCCATTTCTCTAACCCTGTAAAATTATTGTCACTAATTTTCATGAAAACTGAGTCAGAACATTTCTAGATTTTACTTCAAAACACAAGGTTCCATCAAAAGATTTCAAAGTTACTACTGACAGTAAGGTCAATTTTAATTTATATGAATTCAAATTTATTGTTTTTAGCATAATAAGTATTAATAACTACAGTACGAACAGTACTTTGAATCTGTACATGATGTAACATTGTATAAAAACAAAGAAGAAAATATAGTATTAGGTATTTTGTGGGCAATTAATAATAAAAGTTTTGTATTTACATTTTTGTCTGTCAGGTTAACGATGGTCTCTAACAGTAAAGGAATGTGATGGTCAAATGTTTTGATGTAGATCTTTATCTGGTTTGAACTGCAATGCTTGGAGCTGATCAACTGAATCCAGTGAGTTTCAATTGTTGCCATGCACGACACCTGTGAACAATGGTCATTATTATTTTAACTGCCTCATCAAAAATATAACCGCTATCATATATATAAATCTTCATTATCAGCATTATAATATGTATGTTATTGTGATTACATCAAAATTATCATCAAAGGAACAATTTCTTCTAAATCTTCATCATCACCATCAACATCACCTTTATCATCACAATCACCACCATCGTCACCACAATTATTATCACCACAACCATCATCATCATCACTATCATCATCATCACCATCATCATCGTCACCATCATCAACACCATCATCATCATCATCGTCATCGTCATCATCATCATTATCATCACCATCATCATCATCATTATCATCACCATCATCATCATCACCATCATCATCACCATCATCATCATCACTATCACCATTATCATTATCATCATCACTATCATCACCATCGTCATCATCACTATCACCGTTATCATCATCATCACTATCATCACCATCATCATCATCACCATCATCATCACCATTATCATCACCATCATTTATCTTTTAGGAAGTATATGTGATAGATATTTCATTAAATGTTGATATAAACATTGTCGTGTTATCAACTATTGCAAAAATATCTTTGATAAAAAATAGCAACAGCCACATCACAAATTTATTGTTTCAGTTATTGAAAATAAATAATAATAATAATAATAATAATAATAATAATGCAGTATTTATATAGCGCTTATCCTATAAAGCTTAACAGTTTGAGGGTCTTAGAAAGTCTGCTGAGCGACTCATAATAAAGCTATTGACTATCATCTCCACCATCATCATCACCACCATAACTGTCATCACCATCATCGATCATCATTAATGTCATCACCATCATCAATCATCATTAATGTCATCACCATCATCATTAACATCATTATCATTGTCTTCACCATTATCACCATCTGTTTTCACCATCCTAAGTTTACTACGCCAGGTTCGGACTTGACGAAGCCTGAGTTTCCACCACTGTTTTCTTTCTTCTGCCATACCCCCTTCATGACATTAAAATACATGATTGCCCTTGTCAAAAGTATCATTTACAGTCCAGGTTAAAGTCTTACATATATTACCTAAATAAATATTTATTACTGAAAGCTGTATTTATTTGTAATGTGCATTTGATCCATATGAAAAATGCTAAATATACATAAATTATACCCAACCAAAAATACACGTGCATCAAATGGTCCCCTTCTCCCCTACAGTATGTTAATATCATCATCACTACCTTTTATGTTTACTGAGAAAAATATAGTATTGTAACTCATCTTTACAAGGTTGGTAAACAAGTATCTCAGTGTTTGCTTGGAACTTACTGTACTTGTGATTGATTAATGTCCAATCCATGGGAAGGCAAAGGCTCCCATTAGCATAAATATCTATATGTTTTACAAAGTTAGTTAGTTATCTGCAAATAGCAAAAGCTATTCGATGTGGATATCATCATCATCATCCATCTGCATCCGAGGCTGGGATGCCAGCAACAACAGCATGCCGCAGTGTTTGGTTCCTCATTGCCTGGCCCAATATGCCAACCTCAATGTCCAAGTCCCTTGATAATCTTTCCAGGTATGTCGTCTTTCGGTTAAGAATCAGCAGCCTTTCGTTCCAAAGCAGCAAGGATGATATACTCATGATATCAATATGCTGCTTCGTAGCACAGTGAATTAGTTCTTTGCTTCTACAGTTTTAAACAGTGTCCATGCAATGTGCTGTAGATTCCTGGAGTTTTACATTTCAGCAAACGTTTGTGTCCCATTTCTTCTCTTTCTTGAAAGCTCTTCCCAGGAGGGTTTAGGGGATCTCAGTCATTCGTTTCCATGGAAACAGATTCAAATTGGGACCTGAAGTGGCAGGGCCTGAAACTCTGGTGTGGTTATTTGTTGTGCCTCCCATGCTTTCGATAGCTAGGGTTGTACCATAGGTGTGTTGCATGCTGGCTGTTGGCTCGAAAGAGATCATCCACCCTTTGACAGCTCCTATTTTTACTCCTGCAAGGTGACATGTCACCCACCACACTATCATAATACTGGTGGGGGAGCACACCTGTCCATGCGGGAGGTAGTACTACAGTAGTTACAATATTACCGGTAGCAAGATATTTTTCCTGGCCTGACCTGCCAGACAACTACAGCATTAATTACAGCCAATTACAAATAAACACAAATAAACTGGAGATAAGCGGGCAAAAAAGGTTGTTTCTATGCTGGAGTAAATGATTACAACAGTTTACAATCAGATATAAAATCAATTAATTCGTTATTAATCTTTAAATCTAAAATACCTGAGCAACTTTTAATTAGCAGTTTAAAATTTTTAAATTAGTATTTTCAAATAAGTATTTTTAGTACTTCATATTTTTAGACATATAATTTGTAATTTAGTTTTCCAGGGCACCCATTGATTCCAGTCTTATAGCTGACGGGTCTACCCTGGTTAAAAATTGTATTATTATTATTATTAAGAACTGGCTCCATGGGCCATTAACTATAGGCTTGAAAAAAATTAACAGTACCTAATCTTTTTAAATTTTTTGCTTTATAACATATCAATACAACAAGAATTGTTACCCGTCAGCTTTGCCTCTTCATCATTTTGAACTCACCATTTGCTCTCGACCAATCTCTTTTCCTTTATACAAATGTCCATTCAGTAACTTGCAGGCAACAATGACTGGTTCTTCCACTCTGAAATGGCAAAGACATGATACACTGAAATGTAAATAAATTTATTACTTAAAAAACTCAGTCAGTTAGGTTAAATTGCCAGTATTAAAGCATCACTGTTTGAGCTAAAGCACCTGTGTAAATTACATAATTTTTACTTGACCTATGTAAGAGGGAAAGATTGGACGAGACAGTTGGAATTCCACACTTCCAATACCCTCTCCTCCTCCCTGCTATACTAATGAAAGACTGTAAGATTTTACTGTATAAATACTTTTCCTCCAAGTTTAAATTGAGGTTACCCTCAGCAAGAGCTGATCATGTGATATAATACAGTATGTGTCCAAACATTTGTACATTCTGCTCTGCAGCTTTGAATTATACACTGGGTTACACATGTCAAGATATGCCTTTGTGACAATTTTTTCTTGCATGATTTTGTTCATAAAATTTTAAAACGTTTTTAAAAAAAATACATCTTCATTTGCAAATTAACTTTATAAAATGTAGTGATGAGTTCCATTCAGTATGCTTTCAGATGCTGCTTCACTTTAGACTGCCAAAGCAACAAACTACATATTTCAGTTTACAAGTTTCGAGGTTTCAAGTTTCATCTAGAGGTCAAGTATTCTAGCAACACACCCTTTATAAGCTGCATCTCATCATTTAATCTTTTCATTTTTTGAATGGTTAAAATTCCATCAGTCTGATACAAAATAGTCTGAAGTAGAATATTTAATGTACTTTACATAAATCACATTTGTTCAATATACAGTCTGTACAATGTAAAAATTATGGTCTTTGATCTCGAGGTCAAATCTGAATGTGGAGTATAATCTTTTCTATGTGAAAAGAACCCTAAGAAAGCAATCACTAGTCAGACCGTTTTCTTCAATATTGTATGTTATCATTCAAACATTCCCAATAAATACCTCAATAATATACCTTCAATTCTAACAAATGCTGCCTCCTCAGGTTAAATTTTTCTTTTAAATTTTAAATGTTATTAACTAAGTTTTTCAGTTTATGATCATCTTTTTCTGTATCTGTTCCAAAAACATCAGACTTGCTGGCAGTCAGAATTCCCAAGATGCAGTACATCAAAGTACTTGTATAAATTAAAATGATTTATACATGGAAAAACCAAAAATTATATGGTTGCAAAGCTTTTTAAAACTGTATGTTCCTTGACATTTTGTTCAGGGGTGGCAGCAGCAAATTTTGATTGGGTGGGGCAAGATTTCAGGCACCGATGGTGTCTGACAGCGAGTGCCACAAGCATGAGATAACTAGGGGGCTCTTGGAGCATGCTCCCCTGAGAAAATTTGAATTTTTAACCCCTCTCAGACTCTATATCCTGCAAATTTTCTGCCGATATTTGTACATTTCGGTACAAGGATTCTCATTCATAAATAATTAAGGGCTTCAACATGATTTTTTTGGGGGGCAATGCCCTTCCAATATTATTTTGGGGGACAGCCACCCCCCTACCCCCATTTCCCCCTGTGCCAGCGCCGCTGTTGTTTTGGTATAATGGGTATTGAATATGTACATTATGGTTGATTATATTATTATTGGATGATGCTAAATATACTGTACTTTTACATATTAAATGTTCCTGTTTTTACAAACACGTGTATCTGTTCAAAATGCCCAGACATGAGAACCAAATAAAAACTCAAAGAAAAAAAGGCAATGACAGACACTGCATGACAATTTATTGGATCATGCTTAATAATTTATTATTTAGATACTCTGATTTCTTAAAAAATCTAATAAAATTATTCAAAAACAAAGTAAAATTTGCACATTTGTGGATGTGTCAAAATGCTAAGATTTGGGAAGCAAACTGAAACTCACGCTCAAAAGACGAAGAAGCTAGATTGAGGGACACTGAATGATGATAAGAGTCATTTTTATAATTACTGCTTTCCGCTTAAATGTATTAATTATAGATCCAATTTTTGGTTGAAGTATTTCAAGATTTTTCAGGAAAAATGAAATTCATGTACACCTTTAGACAACCTACAACTCAACCTACAATTCTGTATTAAACCAGCAAGATCTGACAAAAAATATGGTGGAGATTTTCTGGTTTACTTTGATATACTCAGGGTTGGCCAATCTTCATCCTAATTAGTTCATGGACCTTTTGTAACATGTTAATTCTGAACAATCAACAGACATAACTAAAATGCTAAAAGAATTGCTTAATAAATAATATTCAACAGGTAGTTGATCAAAAACCAGTTAAAACTGTTGCACTATACAAATGATATAGTAACATTATACTGCAGGAGATAAACTATTTAAGTATACTTATTGGTGTTAGTATAATTATTTATTATTGCTTTCTTTTTCCCTTTCAATCAATCAATCAATCCAATCTTGATTCGGGTTTAACCCCCTAAATGGGGGTAGCTGGATTTACCCCACTCTGGCAGCAATCTCTCCAACTCCCACTCTCCATCTCGCTCGATTCATTGCATCCTCCTTCTTCAAACCAACACTTTTACTCTTCTTCTCCACTAGCATTTTCCATTACACTTTCCTTTAAAAACATTAATTTTGTCTACAAGGTAATATAGCATTGATTAGCATTGTTAACACTTTTAAAAAGTACTAACAATTATTAAAAACTGTTTTGTCTTCTCAATAATTAATTATTTTTATATCTTGATCCCAGCTGAGACAGTCAGTTTTCTGCAACTGAAATGTCACTCTGATCTATGGGTTCAACCATTTCAAGACCAGACCAAACCAGCCCTGTTTCACAAGAAACATAAAAAATGACTGACAATTAATTAAGAAAAGTAAAACAAATCATGTACATTAATTAGACATGGATGACTGAAGCAAAAAAGATTAGGGGGAGGGTTCACAATGGGAATTGTAAAAGTTCATTATTACTCAAAATTGGGGCTCAGTCCTTCCAAACATTTCAAACGCCCATGTCTTATACTGTATAATATGTACATGCAGTTAATTTGTTTTGATTTTTAAATCTTTAATCTTGTGAGTAAAATAACATTCATTTAAGAAATAAACCATTTTTTCTGTGCCTTCATAGCGCTATGAAAACCGAGGCACATGTTTGGGAGAATTCATGAGCTGATCAGTGAAGCACGAGACGAAGTAGAGTACTTAAATGATCTACTCGAGAATTCCCCAAACGTGTGCCGAGGTTTTCATTGCGCTATAGAGGCACAGAAAAAATGTTTTATTTCTTTTATAAAATAGTTATTCCATTTTCAGGACCCTGAGAAAGAGAATTACAACCGCATTGTTATTTGTGTTTATTTCATGATCATTTTACAAAATCTCCTTATGAGGACTAGCTAATGTATGTCATTTCTATACTTCATTGGCCTATGAAAACACACGTACCTCTTGGCCAATAGAAACCACTGTACTATCTTAAATATTTTATAAAATTTAATCAATAATGAAATATATTAACTTTGGCATTAGATTAATACTCACAAGATTAAAGAGTTCCCTCTCTCAGATGCAATTAGATAATGTATCAATCCTGGATCTGACTCTTATAATCAAAAAGACAGTTCACCACCATGCATCTAAATCATTTTTTTTTGGTTATAGTTTTTGGACATTAGAAATTAAGTTTTAAAGACTTGACACACAAAGAACATTGAATGTTACAACAATTCATTTTTTATTTCCTCAGTAACATTTGAATTCATTGTCACATATTACAAGCTAGATTCTTAACTCAAATCTTTCATTTGTTCAAGTATTATTATAGCATATCAATTTTATGAGATTTGAATGTATTTAGCTTAAATTATAAAAAGTTGAAATATATGCTTATATTACACAATGTTAATAAATGATTTATAATTTGATTACAGTAAATTAACTGATGTACATGTATTTAAATGTACAATACATTTACATTTTTTAGACTGAGACCTTGTCAGTATATAATATAGTGTTACAATAATTTAGTAAGTCAAGAGGAAAACTTAAACATCCAATCCACATTTTTATGTTGATGTTTTATAACCTTTCTAGCATAAAGATCAAGATTGCTAAAAAGTAACACAATGTTTCTTATCAATCTTTTGTGGATTAAAAAATATCAAATTGGAAACTTGTCTGCAGAAAGAACACAACAACATATTACATATTGTATATAATTTAATATTATAATATACATGCTAGAGAAGAGATTTCGGCATGTGGTAAAAGTTAATGAGATGCAATTTGGTTTTACATATGCCAGGCAAAGGAACGAGATGCTGTGTTCATCTTGAGAAGGTTGCAAGAGGAGTATTTGGAGAAAGAGAAAAGGTTGTATATGTGCTTTGTTGACTTAGAAAAGGC
>JAOTRI020142854.1:0-10653 GCA_028564885.2 Zoanthus sanctaehelenae
TGCGTCTGGACCATAACTGCTACTGCTGGAAAGCGATTAAAGTTTGTTTTTCTTGGGACATTTGACTTGGAACAAGGAAGTGATTACGTCGAAATAAGAGATGGCTTGAACAACACAAGTTTCCTTCTTGGCGAGTTCATCCAAGCAAAACCAGATAAACCAGTTTATTCTTCTGGTCCTCATGCTTTTGTCCGTTTCAAAACGGATCAGATTATTAACTACAAAGGATTTTACTTGATGTATGAAGCAGTGAAACAAGGTAAATACTTAACAGTTATCCCCCAAAGGGGAGGTTAATATTATTGGATAAATATGTAGTGCCAGGCCAACCACGAGAAGGAGAGTTATTTTAACATAAACATCTTTACAACATGTCAAAGACCTTCAGTGGATTTTCTCCTTGCATAATTATCAGAATCGTTTCTTATTTGTTGAAATCTTGCGGTCGTCAGTCTGCACTTGTAGACCCTCATCATTGTAAGCTCATGAATGTTAGTGTGTCTTTATCAATAATAATAATAATAATAATAATAACTTAGGATTTATTAAGCGCCCTTTTCATATGGATTTGATCAAAGGCGCTTTACAATGATCAGTACAAGGTTTGATATGCAGTTGAGGGTCTTAGATAGTCCGCTGGAGCGGCTCACAGATAATATCATCAAGAAATGTCCTCAGAAGAACAGACAGACCACAACACCGGGATCACTACCCTAATCTCTTCGACAAGTGCGTGGGTTCTTTTAAGTCCCTTGACAGAGTGATCGAGAGACTGGACCTACGGTTTAACGTAGGAAAGTCTAACCATTTGCAGATGTTAGAGCAAAGACAGCACTTTCTCCCCAATTATTTTAAGACCCTGAGTGTTGGTCCGGCCGGCAATTGAACCCGAAATCTCCCGCACAACAGACTGGCACCTTACCAACTAGGCTAACCAGGCGGCGGTATCTTTATATGAACGCTTTTCTTTCATAGGTGGACGTGGGTGGCGCAGTTGATATGATCTCTGCTTTCCAACTACAAGGTCTCCAGTTCGATCCCGACACTTTGCCGATATTTGAATATTTGTGTGGCCTTCTTTCCCGCATAGGAAAGAAGGCCAAGATGAAGGCCAAAACTTGACTATGCTTGCTACCCTCCGGGGTAGGTGAATAAGTACCATGGTCTATTGGGAGCTAACCTGCGATAGATTTTTTTTTTGTCCCGTCCAGGGGGAGTCAAATAGACTCTCATCCGCTTAATACTACTGAAACCGAAGATAAGCATCGGTTCCATGGGCCACTAGGCTCGAAAGGATTTAGCTTAGCTTAGCTTTCTTTTATAGTGATTTCATGAGACACATGAAATCAAGATGTCAAAATGTCGTTTCTTTGTTCGTATATCTGATGTTAAATCTTCATATGATTTTATAGTTTTATCCTGTTTGTTTTTGTTTTTTCAGCATGCTTTCCACGTATGACGTCATTACTAGCAAGCCCTTCAAACAGCAACGAGATAAAGAGTCCTAATTTTCCCAATCCATACCCTAAAGGCTTTACTTGTGAATGGGTAATTTCTGCACCGGAAGGACACTTCGTTAAGTTGCATTTTAGGCAATTTTTGTTACAGTACAAGTATAGATATCAAACGGCTTGTACGAATGGTGACTACGTAGAGCTCCGTGATGGGTCACCGTCGTCTGAAGTTATCAAACATTATTGCTCCTCGGGGAAAAGCTCCGATGATGCGAAGTCTGCTTCTGTTTTCTCCACAGGCCAGGCCATATACTTAAAGTTCAAAAGCGATTTAGAAAGTCCAAACAACAAAGGCTTCATCTTAACGTACACAGCCATTAAACAAGGTAAGTGTAAAAGAATTCAATATTTCGGAAAAGTGTATCTATGGAAGGGCTAAACAATAACTTTTCAACTTACTGCGGTTTCTGGCTTGCTCACTTCCTTTATCGTAGCAAATGATCAGAAGTGAACTTTTACAAGTGAAATCAATAAGAAGATATCAATTGGGTTCCGTCTTCTCTCTATTCTTATTGCGACATCAAGGTAAAACTTCGAAAGAACACTCTCGCACTGCATACGCCATTACAGTCAAAAGTTTGTTTAGAACTGAATATTATAGCGTCATGGCAACGTGACGTCACAGATTTAGAACTCTATTACAAGCGTGAACTTTGATGCTATTTGCCATTCATTTTCTTTTAAAAGCCTATCTTTGAACTTCTGAGGTTTCTTCCTTTATAAAGACAGGAACTTGTATTTTTGTGTACTGGTCAAAATAGCCAATCTCAAATTAGGGTTCAAAATAGCGTTCTAAAATTTTGCTATATTTTGTAAGCTCTTGTGTTTGGTCCAAAATGTTTGCTGGCTGTTTTCGTAGCCAGGTAAAATATTCTGTTTGCAAAACAGTATAATTAAATATAAGTAACCTACAAGACCAAATTATACCAGCGAAACTATACATGTTCGATTTCTCTTATCACATCAATTCAATCAATTTGAGACAAAGAAACACTGTACGATGTTTTTTGTTTACTTTTTCTTTGATTTTCAGTTTGACTTTGAGTGAGGGCTCTTAGTCCCTGACTGAGACAAACAAAGTACTACATAGCAAATATATTTTTGTATCATCTGCAAATGTTATTGAAAAAAAGTATTCCATTCGGAAATGAAATTATTTTGTTTTAGTTATAAAGTCCTAATCGGCGAAAGAGTCACTGATTACCTTTTGATCTTGAACTGTGCTGTGGAAACGAAAATCACCGTCAAGGTCCAAAATTTGCTGTTGGCGGCAATTTTGAACCCTGAATCTACTAGAACCAAAACTGAGTTTCAAATAACCTGTGGCTAGTTGGTTACCGTTAGTGCAGGGTCCGAAAGTAAAGGCGCCAACTGACGACTAACCTAAAAATTTTCGTTGCCAGATGGAGGGGTTTGGTCGCCAAAGACAAGTGTTTGTTTTTTTGGTTTCTTGCTTTCGCGGCTGTGCCGCAAAAGACACGACGTTCTAGAAACCAGGCTCTGCTTTAGCTAAAGACAAGACGCTGTAGAAAACAGACTCTGTTTTAGCTAAAGACAAGATGCTCTAGAAACAAGGCTCTGCTTAAGACGCTCCAGAAACCAGACTCTGCTTTATCTAAAAACAAGACGCTGTAGAAAACAGGCTCTGCTTTAGCTAAAGACAAGACGCTCTTGAAACCAGGTTCTGCTTTAGCTAAAGACAAGACGCTCTAGAAAACAGGTTCTACTTTAGCTAAAAACAAGACGCTTTTAAAACCAGGTTCTGCTTTAGCTAAAGACAAGACGCTCTTGAAACCAGGTTCTACTTTAGCCAAAAACAAAACGCTCTAGAAACCAGGTTCTGCTTTGGCTAAAGACAAGACGCTCTTGAAACCAGGTTCTGCTTTAGCTAAAGACAAGACGCTCTAAAAAACAGGTTCTGCTTTAGCTAAAAACAAGACGCTCTTGAAACCAGGTTCTGCTTTAGCTAAAAACAAGACGCTCTTGAAACCAGGTTCTGTTTTAGCTAAATTCAAGACGCTCTTGAAACCAGGTCCTACTTTAGCTAAAGACAAGACGCTCTAGTAAACCAGGTTCTGCTTTAGCTAAAGACAAGACGCTCTTGAAACCAGGTTCTGCTTTAGCTATAGACAAGACGCTCAAGAAACCAGGTTCTGCTTTAGCTAAAGACAAGACGCTCTAGAAACCAGGTTCTGCTTTAGCTAAAGACAAGACGCTCTTGAAACCAGGTTCTGCTTTAGCTAAAGACAAGACACTCTAGAAACCAGGTTCTGCTTTAGCTAAAGATAAGACGCTCTTGAAACCAGGTTCTGCTTTAGCTAAAGATAAGACGCTCTTGAAACCAGGTTCTGCTTTAGCTAAAGACAAGACGCTCTAGAAAACAGGTTCTGCTTTAGCTAAAAACAAGACGCTCTTAAAACCAGGTTCTGATTTAGCTAAAAACAAGACGCTCTAGAAACCAGGTTCTGCTTTAGCTAAAAACAAGACGCTCTTAAAACTAGGTTCTGATTTAGCTAAAGACAAGACACTCTAGAAACCAGGTTCTGATTTAGCTAAACACAAGACGCTCTTAAAACCAGGTTCTGATTTAGCTAAAAACAAGACGCTCTTAAAACTAGGTTCTGCTTTAGCTAAAGACAAGACGCTCTAGAAACCAGGTTCTGCTTTAGCTATACACAAGACGCTTTAGAAGGGTTCACTGGGCTATCTTTTCTTCCAAGTTCCTCTTCTCTTCACAGCACAGTCGAGCAAAAAGTGATTCTTGTTAGTTGAGCTGGTGCTACAAGGAACTGTGGGATACATATTTTAAAACAAAGCTATTGTATGACAGGGCTAACCACTGGTAGCCCAGTAACTAATAATTGGCATATTCATGAATATGAGTGTAACAACCATCCTTTGCTGATTCGATGTTTTAATTTAATTATTTTTTAGCAACGACGTGCTCTGTAAGTAACACACCTGACCAAAACAATAACCTTGTAATAAACAGCCATTCCGGAAGAATCAGTTTACAAACCTTTCCTCCGTCTGGTTGCACTTGGAATATCAAACTTCCTGGCCGAAACAGTGCTGTGAATGTCACAATTCCAGTCATAGACGTGGGGTTCACAAATGACAGTGATTGTCCTTCGTATAATTACGTGCAAATTTTTGATGGTTTCGAGGCTAAAGGAGTTTCTCTTGGATTTTTCTGTTCGGCTTCACGACCACCAGCAATTTACACTACGGGATCAAGAGCCACCATTGCCCTGGTTACATCGAATTACAAGCCGAACCTGAATAAAGAGTTTGTAGCTGTCTTCCAATCCATTAATAATGCAGGTGAGGAAATAATTTACTCATATCGACTGGGACCGAGGGAAAGAGTATGTTTTGTGGTCACGAGACCGCAATTTGTTTTGTTTTATACAAGTATTAACCCTTTCAGTCCCAGTCGGTTATCAACACCCAACTTCTCCTAACATAACACATACAAAATAAAACTTTTGGTAATGAGAAACTGAGAGTTGATCAAACAAAGCAAACTACTGAAGATCAACAGTAAAATTCTCTCAAAATGGTTCAATAGAAAGTATAGGAACAAGTTGGGAGAATTTAACAATAAAACTGGGATTGAAAGGGTTAAAGTCCATTTTCTCGCATTCCTATTGAGCGAGAGGACATCACGTGCGAACAAGTTTCGCTGTTCTCGGTCATTAAAAACAATCATATATATTCTGAGGAGACGTTTGTACTATTATCTAAGATTCGAGGAGAACTAACCCCAAAATTAACTTTTCATCGTTTGAATATTAGGCATTGTAAAACAATTACTCGAAGTTTTTTTAAGCTGATATCCAAACAGTTTAGAAATAAATTGACGGTTTGTAGCAAATAGACAAAAATTGACCGGCAGTTCATTATGTGAAGGCAGCTCTTGATTACGAGTAAGTTACGATATTGGGATGATTGGAACTAAAAAACATGGGTTGGGTTACTTTGCGGCTCTGAAAATCCCATTTCTGATTAGAAACTCTTTTTCTTTGTACGGTTTACTATGGTATTTCTTTTTCCGCCTTGTGTTTCGTAAGCAGAAAACGAAGGCATGTTTCTACACGATGACAATCGAGAACTGAGAGCGGTTTTTGTACTTACGTGCTCATGTAATCCCAAGAACTCCAAAGAAGATCTTTTCATGTTGTAATTTCAGCTACAACTTCGTGCAGTAGTAGCTCAGCTTGATGCATTCCAACGTGCAGTTACACGCTTTTTATATAAGAACCAGTACATTTTCCCATAACTCATTATTCTTATTTTCTGGTGATTTCAGGCTCAAAATGGTCTTAATAGACCAGTTTCGCATTCCTAATTGCCGCTGATTTAAATGACTGCAGATTCCTTTTGCACAGTGTTAGCCTCGTTTTGTTGTTAAATATTCAAAAATATTAGTGCGAGAGAGCGAGAGGTCACACTTTCAACAATACACGCAGGTGTGAGAAGTGTAAGACTACATTGGCATTTAGAAATATTTGACTTCATAGTGAGCCTAACACTGTGCAAAAGAAATCTGCAGTCATTTAAATTAGAGGCAACTAGGAATGCGAAACTGGTCTATTGGTTAATAACACAAGCAGACCCGAACGCAAAAATTTTGCAGAGGGGGATGGGAGTACCCAAGTTTTGAGACCAAAGCCCCCTGGACATGACGTCATTAATTTTGTCACATTTTTTAGCTCGTGGAGAGCTATTGGGATCAGTTGGGAAATCACGATGTCAGGCCCAAACAATAGAAAATTTGTAGTCGATATCCAATCGTCTCAACTTCGGCCGGCGTATTCATACATTCGTTTAATAGTCGTCGAAATGCTCTTGTTCGGTTAGCAATGAAAGACGTTCAAAATGTCAAGTGATATTTCTGTGTTCGGTTCGTGACTTCGGCAAACCAGCACATCTCGTTGATCACGCGTACAGTATATTAATCAATGAACAAAAGACAAGATTCAACAGTTCCCTGACACAGTATCTTACTTACTCCACGAGCTTAGCACACATGTGGTTGATCACACGTACAGTATATTAATCAATGAACAACAGTCAAGATACAACAGCTCCCTGACACATCTTACTTACTCCACGAGCTTACCACACATGTGGTTGATCACACGTACAGTATATTAATTAATGAATAACAGTCAAGATATAACAGCTCCCTGACACAGTATCTTACTTACTCCACTAGCTTACCACACATGTGGTTGATCACGTGTACAGTATATTAATCAATGAACAACAGTGAAGATACAACAGTTCCCTGACACAGTATCTTACTTACTCCACGAGCTTACCACAGGATACCTTTGATTTACTTTTAGTACAGCATAAGAATTGTCTTATAAAGTTCTGTGTAAAGTTAAGTTGGGACTGGACTTCATAATTTGGCTAGACTGACAAATAGATTTTTTGAAATTTAACTTATTATCGAAAATGCTTCTAAATATGATCAATTTTCATTAAAGCTTTATTTTGTATTTATTACACAATTATAATCAAGGAAACCTTTGCGTACGCACCAGCTGATCAGGTTGACAATTATAGCGATAGTTCAATTAAAATCTGAGAAGAGTGTCAGTTAACCCTGCTTGTTATAAGGCCTTGACCTTGTTTTCCTCGCCATTTGTTGGTCTTTTTGGTTGTGAAATTACACGGACATGAAACAATTAACACAATTACGTAACGTCATTTGCAATTGAGTATACAAATACTTTCCCAAGGAGACACGAAATCCCGCAGGTATTCTTGGTACCATCAGGCAAGTGTCCATCACAAGGAATTTGGTTTTATCCAGGTTTAAAAGGCGACTGTTATTTATAACATTATCATGCGGCAATCACATTTATCATTAAGGTTGCCATACATTAAATTCGTTTTTTATAAGGACCTTTTTTACAAGAACGCGAGGCTGAAAATCGCCATAAATTTAAGAACATATTAAGAACATGTTGAGGCTGAGAAAAGGTGAAGAACATTTATTTATGATGAAATAATTCATACAGTGTTATTGAAAAACTTGCTTGGGCTTCTTGACTAAAGTTTGCAGATAACAATTTTACATCACAGGTTTTTCATTTACCAAAGTGCAGTTTTCAGGTATAGTTCGTAAAATAAACTGGCAAAAAAGTCGGTAGAAAGTACATGTACAAATCAGTGTATATAGAAAAGTACCACATAATATACATTTATTATCCATAAATATAATGTCTAAAATCGGTAAAGATGTTTTAAGAACAAATGTAAGATTATTTGAGGCTAATATAACCGAAAATATTTAAGAACGTTCCGCCTCAGTCGAAAATTTCGACGTTCTTATATAAAGTAGTGTAATTAAGACAATCACATCACTTATGGAGGGCGTATAGTTTATTTGTGGTCCGAATGCTACGTCAAACGAGGAACACAAATACACTATATGCCCTTCAAAAGTCATGCAATTATCATTATTATCAATAAACAAGGCGAAATCGAAAAAATTGAATTTTTAGCCCGCACATCTCCCGTTTGGCCCGCGAAATGGAGCGTTCTACATGTACAGAGGACAGTTCGTCATTTGGCCGCGCGTATTGACAAAAATGTGGTGTTACTGTTAGGACTTTTATCAGATAATATTAATTTCTTCGAGACCAACAAATAAAAAATGTAGAAGAAAGTAACCAAATGAAAATGCTTTTTTTGCAAAAATAACATTCTGTTAAATTTTAAAATTGGATAGAATGATAAAGTCAAGTTTACATAGACAAGAGCTTGCTAGTAGTAATAGTTAACTTGAGGTGTATAATGTTGGCACATATAACAAAAGTTTGCCTGAATGCTTGTAGCCATGGACATCTCTCGCCTTTGTTTTGCCCAACCCATCATAAAAAACGTACAAGAAAGAAAGACAAGAATTAATGGTCTTATAAACTTTGAGGACTCTGACCTCAGTTGTTGTTTAAAAACAGACATTATAAATACATAATTGCCTGTATTTAATAATATGCCTGTATTTAGTTTCTAAACCGTGGTATTTGCCGAATTGAAATTTGCCTGCATTTTTGATCCAGAATCTTTTTTAAAATAAGAATTTTTGTCATCTCTCTCAGTCATCTGGCGATAGCAGTTTTCAGTTCATTCATATATAAATTTTAGATATTTTTTCTCTTAATAAACGGAAAAGAAATCACTTTCTTGAAATCGAGAGTACTTAAATATATTTGTTATTGTCTTTCCGTAGCATGATGTGAAATTGTAAAAGTCAAAAGTACTGATATTGAAAAAGTTGACGTATGGAAAACTGCTGTTAAAAAGGTTTTGAAAATAACTAGAAAAGGTGCAATAATTTTCCGCGGCGGCTTCATCATGAAGGAATGAATAATAAAATGCTTGCTTACACTTTCAGTAAACTAAAACATTCATCTTGATATCCCTGAGGCCGTTGCCTAAAGTCGCATTTATTTACTCCATTATTGGAACTAAATAGACCGCAAGATGGAATTGGAGAAATACGTTTATACACAATGAACAGCTTTGCATGTATAGCTGTATACACTTGGCATAGAAATTATATATATTGTGTATATGACCAGAATTTCCGAACGGTGTAAATTCGTATATTCATAGCCATAAAACCATCAAGATAAAACATTTTTATGAAATAAAGATTTCAATTCTATTTCTAACACACGCTCTGCAACAGACTCAGAAAGCACCGATACATTTCAGAGGAAATTTTTCCTCGGAAATTTTCTGTGTTCCCAGAACTCAGCAAATTTTCGGCCGAATTGACCCAGTCTCGTTTTTACCAATAGCATTGCGAAAGTTCTATTTTAAGTCTTAATTTCTTATGTACTACTGCTAGACGAAGTCAAAACTGAGCTTACCCAGCGAAAAAGTTGTAGTTTAACCCAGTGAAATTTTCTCCGGCGGGAAATGTGGTTTCGCTGGGTCTATGTTGCAGAGGGGTGTTCTAACAGTTAAAATAACACCATAGACGAAGTATTCAGTTAAAATCACTTACCCTTTGCGCTAATTGTAATATAAAATGTACTCAGCAAAATAAAAAGCTTGAATTTCTCTAAATTCCACATACTTCTTTTTCTCATTTCCCACAACTTGAAGCTATAATCGATCGAGAGAGCTTCGAACTGATTGCAGCCCAACCTTCAAAAGAAACTATTATACTTATAGTTATGCGCGATTCCGGTTACGAAGTATGGATGACGTGTAAATTAAGTTTTCCGGTTTGAATCTTGTCCGAGAGCTTGCCGAATCTACGTTGCCTTCAATATTTCTCGCTATCATTCAGCTTTAGGTTTGCAAACAAACAAGCAGGAAGGAGATTTTAGTTTAAAATTTAGCATTACTTATCGAGCAAAATAGAACCAAATAATTATGCTCTCAAAAATGCAGAGACAATATTACAAATATCGGACACGACTGAAATTCCAAAGATTATTAGATTTAATAGATATGTGTTTTGTAAAACCATGAGAAACTTTTGGGCCATTTTTTTTAAAAGAATAAAAATAGACATTTCCAATTGGCAGCTTGTTACAATTTAAAAATGAATAAGGATAGAATTGAGTGATATCTCGTGTGATGTGCTTTGTTTCACTCTAAGTAGATATACTGTTCTAGATATATTGGACGTCAATCAAGAACAATACTAAAAAGGAAAGGATCCCGGTATAGAAAACAAACGTATCTAATTTATCCAAGAGGGCAGTTGCGAGGAAAAGATAAATAACTTTTGACCGCCCCATTGAAAAATATACAATACAAATGACGCTTCGGAAGTTGGTCTTTCGTCGCAGTGAAGCACTAACGTGTGAATCGTCAGTAGTCGTTTTTTTCTGCAACTGTTTTATAAAAATAGGTAGCCCATGGCTACATGTGTGGGATACAAATTGATGTACATAAACGCAATTGTTAGAACGAGTATGTTTATTACCGGGGCCAGCCGAAGGCTGGAACCAGTTATAAAATGCTGTCTGTTCCTTTTTCGTTTTTTCAATGTCTCGTTTCCAGGGCCCCGCCATTTTGCAAACGGTACGCTTGAGAATTTGTTATGGCTGAAAGCATTTCATTGCGAAACTCGCTTTAATTTGCATAATGAAATTTTAAA
>JAOTRI020142865.1:0-10653 GCA_028564885.2 Zoanthus sanctaehelenae
CATTTGAGGCTGATATACCGAAAATATTTAAGAACGTTCAGCCTCAGTCGAAAAATTCGACGTTCTTATAAAAAAGAATGTATAAATGTAGAAGAAATTTTTGTTTCTCAAACCGAGGCACGGTAGAACCGTCCTTGTTAAACTTTATAATTATAAAATAAGTATAAAAGTTATCTTTTCTCCAATTCAAAAATGTACTAACAACCTAGTTATAATGAAAATATTTTCAAAGTTTCATTTTTGTTAATTCTTTCAAATCGTTTTCAAATTAAGGATTTAAATTTAAAGATTCAAGAAAATTCTTGAATTACCATTTATTTGTACAATGGTATCACGTTAAATACGAGTTTTATCAAGTCAAATCGAAAGATCGATATGCTTGTGTTAAACGCACACTTTAAAACTTCTGCTTCGTAGTAAAATTTTATAGAGTCATCAAGTAAATTGGAAGCTGTTTTATTACAATTTTTCTTTACTTTTAAGCGGCATTCACACGGCAAACTTTAGTTTGCAAGCTCGTGTTGGCAAACTTCAAAAAGTTGGCAAACTCATGCGTTCACACGTCAAACTTACACTGTAAATTCACTATAGATTCACATCACAATTTAATCAAATCACTCAACAAAAATGAATATGTTCGCGAACACGGAACTTGCAAAGAGTCACTTGTACTTGAAGAATGACTGTGATCAAAAACAAAATTCCATCGCCCTAGAAAAAAAAACTTTACTTACCGCCTTTTAACCCCAATTTCTCTGCTAGTTCTTCCATTTTCTTCTGCTTGTTTTTTGTGTCTTTATACGCTGCAGATGAAACGTCCCACAGATCTGGACAGTTTTGAATCTCCTCGATGAACTGAAAAGTAGCGCGCTCATCTTCCCGTCCGTCCGCCATTTTGTAAAATATCACGTAAATCACGTGAATAGAGCGCGTTCTTTGATTAGTTTACAGTCACCAACACAAGTTTGCAAACCGTTCACACATCAAATGCGAGTTTCCCAACACGAAAAAGTTGGTGAAAAAGTTGGCGAGAATAGAGACAAGTTCTATTTGCCACCGTGTTTTCCGACTGTTTTTGCGCCGTTCACACACACCAACTTGTGTTTGCCAACGGGAGTTTGTAAACTAAAGTTTGCCGTGTGAAGGCCGTATTAAGAGGTCTGTGTTACTTTGCGCGGGAAATGAGATGAGAAGCGTCCCTTTTGTGCTTCCACTGAAGTTAATAAACATTAAAATAGCAAAAAACAAGGCACTCGAAGAGAATCGCAAAACTAGTCTAACTTTATTCAATTTCATTCAAACATTTCTAACTAACCGTACATATTAACAAGTATATATTTTATTCTACAATTTTTACTACCATCACAGCTCGGAAGCAATTTTTAAAATATCTCATCGAAAAAATAGCAATTATACATTTTTTTTGAATTCAGAAATTAATTCCAAAATAAGCTACGGTTGAAGGTGTCTCCTTCACGTATTTTTCCGGCAAATACAAAAACAGCACAATGTGAAATTTCCATATAAATATAAGTATAGGATACAAATAAATACCAAGGTTAATAAAAATATACATAAAATATTCATGGTTTTAATGTCTATTATGAATAAATATATCACAAGCATTGCAACCAAGATATCAGGGCTGCATGTATATTTGTCCTATTAGGATAAATTGTGGCTTTTATGAATAAATATATCACAAGCATTGCAACCAAGATATCAGGGCTGCATGTAATTTGTTCTATTAGGCTAAATTGTGGCTTTTATGGATGAATATATTACGTGCATTGCAACCTAGATATCAGTACTCCATGTATATTTGTTCTATTAGGCTAAATTGTGGCTTTTATGGATGAATATATTACGTGCATTGCAACCAAGGTATCAGAGCCGCGTATCTACTAGGCTAAAATACGGCTTTTATGAATGATTATTTCAAATTGAAACTAAAATATCAAAAAAAATGCAATGCACGTGTCTGTAAGGCTAAAACAGGGACCTTAAGCAACGAGGACGGGAACGTGAGAGACGACAGCTCCATAAAAACACACTTTTGGTTTACTCTATTTTTGTGTGCTGATCATTAAGGTTTTGTTCCTTTGCTTTTCGCTTTGTATAAGTAAAAAAAAAACGATTCAAATTTTCTCCATGAATTTAAGTATTTATTGTTCCGTCCTGGTAGTCTCGACAACTCCAAAAAAGGTACTTCACGTTCTAATGTTACCGACAACTCCGTGAACGGGCTCCTCTCAATGCATTCCAACGTGCAGTTATTGTATTTTCTATTGTTTACTGCCGTCGTCGTCGTGGACGCCGTCCTAGCTTAAGGTTCCTAATGTTTCAAACTCCTTTACTTCAATGGCCTCGATTTTTACAGGTATTGTTAAAGCTTTTTACAAATGTCAAAACTCGGAAAGAGTTTCGCAGGTACGGGTCAGTTCTAAAGTCAAAGCAACTCTTATTTCTTGTCAGAAAGCAAAAACGTGTTACATAAAATTAAAATATCAAAAAACACTTCCAAGTTGATACTCACATTTAACTTGTTTAGTATGGTTGAAAGAAAAATAGGTATTTTCTATGCTAATTCAAATTTGCAATTAGTATCTAGAGGCTGGTCTCTTCAACAGTGGAAAAGATACGTCTATATCACCACTGCTAACATCATCATTATCATTATTATTACTATGCGTACGATTGTCATCTGTGTACTCTCCAGTTGACTCACTAAGTGGAGTTCTGTTTGACTGCATGTCTCCTTCAGGTGACTATATGCAAAAAAAAAATAAAAACTTGATGTAAGGTTTCAACTATGGGCTGGCCACCGAATAGCGATTTTTGCCGATTCCCTCTCGATAACTGAAGCTTCACGAGCTTTTGCCAGAGCAATTTTGGGTGGAAGTAAGATAAATTGTTCAACTGCATGTAATTTGCAAACATTTAACGATATATATAGCCCTATCACAGTATTGAGATAAACCCGTTTGACTGCAAGTGTGTACCGAGTATAAAATTGGACAAGGATTTCTAAAATGGCAGTCTTTTAAGCCGCCACTTTTTTAGCCTAAAATATCTTTAAACTAAAATAAAAATCCCAAAGTAGCGAATGCAAGGCGCTCTAATTGCTACAGTTCAGATTAAACTGAATAAAAGCAACGAACAGTTTTTTCCCCGAAACAGCTAAATAGATTTTTTGTCTGAGAAAGTTATTTTCTTAATGAACAAAAGTTAACCCTTTCACTCCCAATCAGTTATCAACTCTCAAGTTCTCCTTATATTACAAATACAAAATAAGACATTTGGTAATGAGAATATGAGAACTGATCAAACAAAGCAAACTACTGATGATTAAAAGTAAAATTCTCTCAAACTTGTTCAATGAACAGTATGGTCTGAAGTTGGGAGAACTTAATAATTCAACTGGGAGTGAAAGGGTTAAGGAAAACAATTTTAAATTACAAAAACTAACTGCGCTAGAAAACATCGTTTCGTTCTTACCCTGGCAACTTTGTCAGGTGAACTAAGAAATTTAAAAACTATATTATAATATAGAAGAAAAAATACTAATCAATTGTGAAATTAATGAGATAATATAGCAAAGAATAAAAACTACCACAAAACAAAACAATAGTCAAGTAAATGGTATTCAAATTCTAAAGAACAACATAATATTAAAGTAATTTTGTTTTACGTTTATCGGTTTCCAGCAGTAGATCTAGTAATACCACTCAAAGAAGATCCACAGAAGTTAGCTCGTTCACAAATGGAATAGGCCATTTCCGAGTTCCCTTGTGCCTCTGTTTCAAAGCGAGTCTAAGTGCAAAGCCATTCTTATGAAAACTACTTTGATTTGCATGAAAATGAAACTGAATGCAAAACTCATTTTCATATGAAAGGTTTCGCACCTAGACTCGTTTTCAAACAGAGGCAAAAGAGAACTCGGAAATGGTCTATTGCAGCAAAACCCTTTTCCGAGCGCACGATGGGTCAATGAAGCGTTTATGCAGTTTATGTAGCGCTACACGACTGCCGCTGAACGGGAAACTAAAGGCGCGCACACACGACACAACATTTCATGCAACATTGCGCGCACAGTAGACGCATAGAGTAACAAAATCACGAACATTTCTCGTAATAGCACGGCGTACTTAACCATGAAACATTTCAACAATCAAAACGGGTTCCAACAAGAAATACTTTAAAAAAGAAAACTTGTTGCACACAATGTTGTGTGCATGCACTGTTGCATACAACAAAATTCATCAAAATTCGTGGACATACCCTGCAACGTGCGCGCAATATTGCATGAAAAGTGCCATCGTGTGTTCGCGTCTTAATCCATCGCGAGTAAATCAGTCATAGCAAATACTGGTTTTCATTCACCGACCTCGGAAGGTGAGAAGCTGAGTTGGCATACGCGGAAAAAAAGGTCGCGCAAGTCGTGAAATGTCCGTAGAAGTAAACATCGAATGGAACCCGTAGTGACTAGACTGACTCAAACGTAATAATGAACGAAAAATTTTCAAGACCTCAACAGTAAACGCTGTACACCTTTTGAGTAGCACTGAACAACCAACTAGAACTGGCCAATGCTTCTTAATGTAACATATGCAAAAGAAGTAAATACATTTGTAAACACATTAGTTTCATTTCCATGTAATAGAATAATGAAAAGTTAAAGATGTAAAATCGACAAGAAAAGAAATTATTTCACCAACTACGTGAATAAAGAATGAAAATGATACTTACTAGGTCCGCCACTATATCTGTAAGAGGTGGTGCTGAATGTGACGAATTAAGTCTTCGTTTTCTAGAAGAAAGAAACAAAACGATATCTTCAATTGGCTATAGAGATATTTTAAATATTGTAAAGGAAATGCAAGAATTTCTAATAATGTTATACTTTAGTCAACATTTTTCAAAAAACGTTTTTAAACTTAAATCAATGTGTTTCTAGGTGCAATAAGAATATTTTAAGTTGAGAACCCAAATAACATACCAAAATATATTATTGTCGACTTGAGTAAGTATAAAATGCCTACACAAAATCCAAAATAAAAGTGATATTTAACATTCATGGATCTCACCATGTGTATTTTATTAACTTCTGCGCATTTGGTCTGTGTACCCAGAACATCATTACAGACATATCGTACAAACAATTTTATTAATTTTGTGATGAATTTGTAAAGTTTGCTCGATACTTCTCTAATGATGTTTCGAGAACACAGACTTAAAGATAAGTAATATATTAAAATATAACACATGGCCTGATCCACAAATATTTGATATTACTAGAATCTATGTTAATCAATTTATGTAGAATTAATAACTGCTTGTTTTCTAACTGTCTCGTACAACCATCATCTGCCAAATTAGACAATTCAATTTCATCTCAATAGGGACTTTAAGGCCCGTTCACACGTATGTATCCGGATATTTTTGATTCCGAAACTTTTTCTTTCCGGAGATGGCTATCGTCCACACGTATCCGGAGAATTCGCAAGCAAATCCGGATATTTTTATCATTTCGGATACGTGTAGGCGATCGAATCTGGATATTTTTTTAATACGATGACGTCTAAATGGCGCGGCATATGTTCCGTATAACCGATATTTACTGCCTTTTCCTAGGTACTAGGGTAAAAGCTAAATCCTTTCGAACCTAGTGGCCCATGGGGCCGGAGCTTATCTCCGGTTTCTGTAGTGTTAAGCGGATGAGAGTCTTTGACTCCCCCTGAACGGGACACTAATCCATCGCAGGTTAGCTGCCAGCAGATGCTGGTACTCATGTACCTACCCCGGGAGGATGCAAAGCTGAGATGGCTTAGGCGAAAAAGAAGTTCACATAGATATTCGAATCTCGGCAAAGTGCCGGGATCGAACTTGGGACCTTGTGGTTGGAAAGCATGGGCGGACGTGGTTGGCGCAGTTGGTAAGGTACTAGGGTGAATCCGGAGTAAATCTGAATACGTGTGGACGGGTGAATTTGACTTGAAGACGCTGTTGTTCACACAACGTGTGGACGCGAATAATTTCCTATCCAGAAAGAAAACGTTTCGGATTCAAAGTGATATCCGGATACGTAAACGTAAATATGAAAGTGGAAACGTAAATTAGTTTTAATATTTCACAAACTTGTAGTACTTTTGCAGTAACTTCACTTATTGGACAGTTGAATAAATAATATATAGGAAAAAGGATCTGACACGTTTTCAGTGATGAACTGAACATTGTTCAGTTTGCCCAAATCATATTCAACCCCTATGATATATTCTAAGTCTGAAATATAACATATACACAAATAGTAAATGCCACCTTTGGTAGGCCTAAAAGCCACGGCAATGTAATCATGGACAGGCAGACACCAAAAGGTATCAACGCTTTTAAGTACAAAAACTTGACATAATTTCTGTGCACAACCGTTGGGTACAAGTGGTTTCTTAGTAGTATATAACTAACTAATAGAGTGGGAAAAATTTCCTTTATCTTTTTATTATTAACTTCTATTAACATTTTAAGTAATGAAAAATACCTTCTGAATAATACAAGAAAAACAATAAGCAAAACTATTAGTGTCACTGCCACTGCGACTCCCAATAAAACGATCAACCACCAACCAGATTCTGTCCAAAAGAAAACATTTGATTAGTACTTTTGTTAACAACAAAATGAATTTTACTTAAAATAGTTACAAACCAGGGAGGGATCGCAGCAGGGTCTGGACCCGAGTCACAATGATCACTGCTCACCTGGTAAGATGTCAATCAACTCATATCTGCCCATTAAAAATTCAAGAATCCAATTCTTGTCAATAAGAAGTTAACAAAAGATCTAGAACTATTTCCTATCATAACATAAAATCTTCATCAGTCTGTAAAAACTGTGAGAACTGTCAGTTTGCTTTTTCATGGTTGAAAGCATCTTGATTTTAATTTCTGGAAAGTTGATAGTTCGCTTTTAAATTTGCATAATAAACTGAATTAAACAAAGTCTGTATTTATTTTTTCTGATTCTGTTTTTTCAGTGGAAGTTTTACTTAAACTATAAAAATATTTTTACATAAATTGGCGTTGTAAAAAAGTAAAATACTAATCTTTTGCTTAAAAACATGAGGTTCATAAAGATATTTCAAAATTTTATAGACTGAGTTGATCTAGCTACTTGCAAGTAGAATTAAAGATTATAGATATTAGCAGGAAGAATAAAGTTAAGCGTAATTCAAATTTGACATCGTAAGAAAGCGGCGACAGGAGTTTGAAGACTACATTACTATGATGTAACATTTGGCAGCTCTCCGACAACAAACACGTGTGACACAAATAGCTCACCGTAAACTTGTTTATTCCCGTAAGGCAAAGTACAACAATCTTCCCAGTCTTTGTACAATACCTGAAGATTGCGTCCTGAGACTATTACTGTACTAGAAATAAAGATTTGACTTCTTTTAACGTTCCACGATAAGTAAAAGAATTAGATGCTCCCTCAATACCGTGTCCAAATCTTCAATGGATCGAATTCATAGCCATAATACCTAGCTAGCATTTAATAGCGCTGTTTAGACTTTATGACAATTTCTAAAACAGAATTCTCGTCCGTTTTCGTCATATTATAATTAATACGGCAATCGTTAGCTGAAAGGAAAGTGAATTTTGAGATTATTACGCATTAGCGGCACAAAACATTTCTGATTGGCAGTTTTTCAACTCGGGGTATATCATCGTGACAGAAAAAGCGGCAAGATCAAAGGAAGCTGAGTACTCCCATCCCCCCCTGTTACAAACAAATGCAATAAACTACGAAAGGGCAACTGACTACTGCACTTCAACCGTAAACTCTGCAGGCTGAACTATTACATCGGCACTTCCAAATCATAGCGAAACCCCTATAAGCAACTGGGATTAAAAGAGGAAATTGTTTAGGCAATCTTTACCTTGTGCTGGAAAGTGATTATTCAAAATATGTGGATGTTGAAAGCTGCTGAAATTAACTACTAAACTCCATGGTCCACACGCAACAGTACACAATGTCACTCTTAACTGATAATTCTTGGCGCCTTCTACTGTGATGTTAACTGACACTGGAGCTGAAATGGCTATTGATGTTTCGTTGATGTTAAATGTCTCGTTTATTGTAGCTTGACTAAAACCTGCCAGCCAGTATTGAACAATAAACTTTCTTGGTTTTCCTCTAAAATACGACAACTGGGGGAGCTAAAAGTGAATTCAGAAAATAACGTGAATCTTTTGTTACAGCATGAGTGCAAAATTATACTAAACATACAATTATAATTTGAAAACAACCTTTATGGTTATGTTACACAACTAAATAAGTGATTGAAAAGAATCATATTGAGTGTTTTTATTCTCCCAATCGATAGAAAAACAGTAAACGACTTAACGCCAAAGAATTTTCCCAAAGAATATCTGCCTCTACTAAAAAACTTTAAAGAACAGTATTAGCAAACACTTTTACTTACCATTGTGTTTTATCTTCTTTTCACACATTTGGCTAAGCATGGCCGCTTTTATTGTTTTTTATTCCATTATTGTACACGCTTCCAAAAGATTTACAATTCATTCATTTACTTTATTTACCACTTTAAGTTACTGTTTTAAATTTAATTTAGCCGTACACTTGAGAAAGGCAGCAGTTCGCACTACCAAAAATTTATTATGAAAATTTAAGTATTTTACAGATTAGTTTGTTGTTCACACATAAAGTTTGCTTAAACGAAACTTCATCAACTTCAAGTTTAATAAGATTTGCAACTGCAATTCTGTTGGTCAGAGATGACTAAGTGGTCAACTCAATTTGTAATATACAACCTATCAAAGTCCACATTTCTCGATCCCTAATTATACGAGAGTAGATCGCACGTACGTGAACAAATTTCGCTGGCAACCAAGCGCTCAGAGAGTAACAAATGTTGAAGACGGGTAAATAACAAAACCGGAAGTTAGTTGTAATCAATTGTGATTTCAAAGGTTCACAAAGCCCAAATTTGGATAATATAAAACTTTTTTTCTTTGATTGTTGGCATACAACAAAACGCTTATCAATCTAAATCTCGGAAAAGCGGTACGTTTTGTTGTCCATCCAGGGCCAATATTGGCGTTCTCGGGACCACAAAACGTCCTTTGGTGTCAGTCAATATAAGCGTTAAATGTATCACTGACCTTAAAAGAGACAATAGCTACTATATGATCTTCACGAGAGGGTCCTAGTGAGATCCATGGTAAAGATGGTGGACGAGCAGGAGCTGCACAAAACAATACAATTTTCAAGATGTCAAACTGATGTTACATAGTTTCAGTTAAAAGAATGCTCTCTCAATGTATAAAAATATAAATCTAAAACGTAATTACTCGGGCTACTGATTTACCTTTACGTCAATATATCTATCTATCTATCTCTATTTCTAACTATCGTGTTGGGAAATTTCCCAGAGGTCCTTGCCGCACAAGATTTTCGAACGAAGCTTTGCACTGACCGATTTATAAGACTTTCAAACAGTTTTTTCAGGTTTTCTAAAACATGTCGTCCATGCAATGAACATCTTGCGCAGATGGTCAAAATACACACAAATTAATGGACAAGTCCCGGGGTAATTAATCAATGAAAACCGTTGATCTATTAGCTAATCGTTAAACTAATATTGGTAATCGAAAGTCACACGGTGAAATGTCTTAACTATATCGATTATTATCGAATTGTATCGAGCATCATCGATTGCTTTCGCTTTTCACAAGAAATCGTCGATGACTACCGATTACAATATTTTAAATACTTCCGTAGTCGCCAAGGATTATAAAAAATCGCTCTTTAAGAATAAAAATGAAGTCATATTTTACCCGATGATGAACTACCGTCATAAAAGGCCACAAGACAAAAGTTAAACAACAAAACAAATTTTAGTGTTACAACTGGTTGGTCTACTTACACTGTAGGAAAACATGTCAACGCATGTAGGAAAAAATATACGTATAGAAACAATTTTCATAGGATTAAAATCTTCTACCATTAATAAATCCTCCATATTGCTTGTATTGAATAACTATCTAACCTGTATTAATTTCTAGGCCAATTCAATATTTGATCTTTATAATCAACAATAGTACAATAAACGTTAGATGATAATCGAAATTAATCTATAATACCCGATAATATCTGATTTACCGTCATCGATTAATAATCGACAAAAGGTCACAAATTCGCTGGTCATCGATTAATCATCGATTAACAATATTAATCAATTAGTTATAGTTTCGATTGATAACGATTAATATTGATTTTCACTGATTATTGGTTTCATCGATTAATTACCACAGGTTCGAGTCAAGTTGCATCATATCAACGACGGAATCAAATTGGTAATATACACAAAATGTGTATCGCCAGGTCCACTCGCAAGGTTCGCTTTTTGTTCCATTCTATTGTAAGAGCATCTTGTCAGTTTTTAAGAAGCAGTTCACTGATAATGTATTCTATTATTCCACTCAAAACATTGCCTTTTATTTCAGCTAAAAGGGCGCAGCATTCCCAACTGGGCCGTCCGCCATAGCAGGTCAGGATATTTTATAGGAAAATTTATTGTCTGACGAGGGTATTCCACGTTAAATTTCACGAGAAAATTCATATTGCACGAACCGC
>JAOTRI020142876.1:0-10652 GCA_028564885.2 Zoanthus sanctaehelenae
TGTTCTTACCACATTTTGACGTCATCTGTGATCTATTACTGAACAGACGCACGGCAACATGGAATCTATTTGTTAAGCAGAAACCATCCAAGTTTTAGTTGATTTGTTTGCAAGGGTCCGGGAAAGTGATATGTTTCGTAAAAATTTTGAGGTACACTTTTACCCAACTATACAATGTAATACCTATGGAACTCAAAAAATACAGTTTTAAGATAAACTTAAAAAATACCTATTAAATATGTTTCTAAACGATGATTGCTCTTTCATAATTCTTTTTTTCTCTTTCTTTTTATTATCTTTATCAGTACCTACGAACTCTTAAAAAATCACTTTCTTAACTATTATTGGTAGATACATGCACTATAATTATAAGCTAGTTGCATTCATTTTTCTCTCTATAAGCTCCTGGCTTACAGGGATTTATTTAACATTCTTTCATTTTTTTTCTCAATAGCAATTCTAATTACGCATGTATAGTATTAAGATCAAAGGGCTCAGTGAGCTATGTCATCCGATTTCACTTTTGATGCTCCTTCTTTTAAAGACTTAAAATCTTAAACAGAAGAATGACTTTGATAGTGAAAAAGTTTACATTTACCACAACATCCATATTTTCAGGCCATTCAAAACATCCGAGCCAATAAAAAAACATGCCGGCAGTTTTCAGTACTGCTAAATGTTCAACAATTTTCACGACTTTGAAAAACACGATCTTTCTTCATATATAAAAAACGTGATGTTTTTACATAGATAGCTTGGGCTGCCTGTGCGGGCACTAGATCACACAGCGCACCTAACATCTTTACGCATACACAACTGCTAGCGTTTAAATTTATTTACAAATTTTTTTGCCTGGAGGCAGCTGTTGAACATTCAAAGCGTAACTAAGTATTTCAGAATTCGACTTCGAGCTTGCTTTATAATTTCTTGCTAAGTTCCCCGGCTCCATATGACGGTGTATGTACTTGGAAATAAATTGTTTAAAGCTAAAACAAACAAATACGACTGGCCATATATGGCGAGTTTCCCAGTATTTGGGTGAATCGAGCTAACAGCGGAGTGAGTGAGTGACAAATTCGACCCCTCACAATATGTCATATATTGCACATGCGTGCAATCGGATTACATAAAAATGGGACAACCTGAATTGACGTAAAGTAGTCTCTTCTCTGTTGGTCAAATAAATAAATGTGATAATGTTGTGATGGAAGTTCTAGAAAAGAAAAACATTTAGTTTCCTATTCAGTGAATAGTGGTAACCCAGTTATACATAATACATTTCTAAATAACTTCAATTTAGTACTTTTAGTTTGGTCGTTTGGACAGTTAAATATCCAGTATACATATATTCTGGTTCCAATCTGCGCTGCTTGCTTGCGCCTTAAGGTTTGTCTTAAGCTTAAAAAAATTTAAGATGTACGTTCCATTGTGAAGGATTTACAAAATTAGTCTCAAAGAAATGTTACGTTAGAGATACTTCCGCTAAATTCGTTTACTATTAAACTATGCTGAAGGTTGCCACAGGTCAGGAAATAGTCAGGGAATTCAAAAATTCTTCAAGGTCAGGGAAAAGTCGGGGAATTTCACTTTGAGTCAGGGAAAATTTACATCTTTGAAAAAAGTCAGAGAAAAGTGAAATTTTAAGAGTACTTATTTATGTTAGGTTTAATGTTTTAGGTTTAAAAGGTTTTTTTAGGTATTTTTTTCTAATTTATGTTAGGTTTCCAAGAAAATTAATCCTTTTTCCACGTTGAACTATCAATTCATTCACACTGCGTGTGTCTTGCTGAAAGCATTAATAAATGGGTGGAGAGGATGGCTGTGAGGGGAGGTTGGAGGCCATTATCAGGATTAATTTTTGAAATTGTCAATTCGGTTTGTCAGGGAAAAGTTAGTGAAAAGTCAGGGAATTTCAAACACCTATGGCTGTGGCAACCATGATGCTGGTAAACGTTTTGTGTTACTTTCTTGATATAAAACTAATAGTGATAAGTTTCACTCCCCACGATGCGAATTAATATCTTTTCTACTTTTAACAGGCATATGAAAAATTGCTAGCAGAGTTGAAAACATTACGAAGTTTGGCCAACTTGACAATGAAAGAGAATCGATTCACAAACAAGCACAGATACGAGAACAAGTCAAAAACCTTGTCTGAAAATTGAAAAGATACCACTTGACAGTAACACGAATAACAATTCTACAAGTCGAGACACCGAACAATGCTATCGAGAAACAAATTTGAAAACAAAAATCGATTTAACTGTTCGTCGTTGTAATTTTCGCCGACTTTGTAAAGAAAACGAAGTTCATTGAACGAACCTGCAAAACGAGGTGGAAGATATACCTCGTGATTTCAAAAACAGATAGTACATAAAAATATAGAAGCCCCGTTATGGATAGTACATGTTAATATTATGTTATTATTCTTTATCACTTGCTAGTTTTTTAAGTATATTATGTGTTATATTTGTAATTCTTGGTGCATGTACAAAAAGGATAAGTATATATTTTAATCGGAAAGAACCATGATTAACTAAAACTACAGATATTGCGGTTGAGCAATCACTTGTTTTTCAAATGACCCAGTCAGAAGCCAATTGCCATGCCATCAGCCCGAGGGTCTGAACCTGTCCAGTAAACAGGGTGGTATGATCCGTCAGGTGTCTTGGCAAGTCTCCTGGCAATAATCTGACCTCTCCCAAACAGTGACCGATTGTAACCCATGACAGGGCCATTAACGACATGGCCCAAAGCCTTCAGTTCTTCAATAGTACACTCTGAGATGCCTTCTTCAAGTGATACACTTCCCTCGGCGCCTTCGTGACCAGGACCGACGCAGAAACGTGGCATGTCTAGCGCTTCTTGGGGATCCATTCCAAAGTCGATCATGTTAACAAGAACCTTTATATAGGAAGCAATTGTGTTTAAATTACTGTTGATGTAATTCCAATAAAGTATGATAGGTTCATTAGCATTAGAAATTCGTCTGTGCATGAACATTAGAAGATAATAAGTTCAACAGAAAACAATAGTTCATTACTATTCGTATCAATCTAGCAGGTGAATAACACTTCTCACGCGCTCTGATTGGCTCATCAAGCACCAAATATCCTGTGCTATTCACCTTTATCACTCATGTGCGAAACGCGCCTTCCCTTTTTTGTTCCAAACAAAAACACCTAACATTTTTAGTGTTTAATGTTAATTTTTATTCTCTTAATAAAAATAAATATCAAATAAATTTTACAGCACTTGTCTGCTTACAAACGTTTCTACTCATACGAGGCAATTTGTATTAAAAAAATGACAATAAAACTGCAAAACTGTCCTTCAGTTGAAAACTACTTTAAGGAACTTTAAACATGTACTCACTTTTAGAAACATGAATGAATAAATATTAGATAATTAGAGAACAATTTTACGATAGAGTTTTAGCAAATTATTTTAAATTTAGATGTATATGTATATACATGATCTTGTTTGTTAATTGTAAGGGTATGAGTGTATGTGCTGTAGGTTACTTTTGATTTTAGCTACTTTTAAAAATACCCTATCCTATTTTAACCACTATTGTAATTTTAAACCATACACTTGAGAAAGGCAGCAGTACGCGCTTCCGAAAATTCCTTATAAAAAATCTTTTAATAGTTGGGTTTTTTAAACGTAATTATTTTAAAAATGTACCCCACTGATTGCCCAAGTTACAGATTCATCAACATTAGAAAATAGTAGGTTCGTTCTCATCTGAGAAAAGTAGGATCTCTAGCATAAGAGAGTAGTAGATTCATCAACATTAGAAAATAGTAGGTTCGTTACTAGACTACGAGCAGTCCCTATTTTTCCTCTTTAGTTCGTCGGAAGCCGGTAAATCAAGATGGCGGGCTAATAAACGCGCGAGAACTGAGGCGAGGACAAAAAATAACATGAAAGGGGGGTGGGGGTGGGAGAGAGTGAAAAATAGGGACTACAGACAGGTAACTCTAAAAAAATCTGTCGCCCACTTGTCACGGCTCGTTACGCAATTAAATTTAATTTACCGTTATCCAATCAAATTCTCCACCTTGAGTGCCTGTCACCTTAACACTCACGTGGAACAGTTTCGCGGAAGAAAATAAAAACATTGCAGTGTTTGCAAAATGAGTGCGACAGAAAGTCGTATTGTAACTCCTAAGAAACAGTGCTGTTCTAAAACTAAAAGGTCAGATCGGTCAACTACAAATTTCTGCCGCATCTGCAAATGTAATTTTTTTACGTTTTACGGTAAATTTCGCGAAAAAGAAAGCAGGATATCTACAGAAAACTTATTTGCAGAAACAAAGAGAGAAAATGTTGTCAAAACAAAACTTGTGGACCTTTTGGCCGATCTGGGATTCATGTTGGAGAAAAACGAGAACTTTTTAGAACGTGTCTGTGCTGCTTGTGCGAGGAAAATCCGCAATGCAGCAGCTATAGTGGAATTTTTGGAGAAATCTTTGAGTCAAGCAGGTGCTGGAGATGCTGAAAATTGCCCAAATCAAAAGGACCGTTTCAAAAGAATGTCAAAGTCGCCGCACTCTTCGTCAGCCTCCAAGCCTGAGGACAAGAGACGCAGAACAGATTTGCCTGGATCAAAACCAATACCAAAGGCAAACAGATCCATTATTTTAGGCAAACTAGAATCCAAAGAGGAGGGAATAAAAGCAACCGATGTTACCGTTGCGATGGTGAGAAGTTCAAGTTGTCCGCAAATTTCTTTGCGCTCACCTGCAGGTGACGAACTAATTTGCCGAATAATAAGATACTTTTGCGAAAAGAAGTGGGATTTGGCAGCTAGTGCACTATTCAAGCACAAGACTTTAAGGCCTTATCTGGAAATTGTACTCTCTAAACATATTGCTAAAGAGTTTGAGAGTTATACAAAATGTGGAGAAAGCGTATTAAAACACAGCAGGGGGAGTTGTCAAGTCTCTCCAACAACAAGGTTGTCAACGAAGCAAGGATTTACTGCCCGTTATGGTACGCAGCAGTCACTGGAGCAGCTAACGCTAGCAAAGATGAAGAAAATTTAGAGAGTATTAATGCAATCGCTCTGGCGACTGCAGCCATTGCAAATCACCGCAACCCACTGATGTCTGCGTTTGCGAAACGCATATCTGCAATTCTTCTCCACAGCGGGGCTAAATTTGCTGATTTCACCCGATTGAATCAACTCGGAATATGAACTTCTCACAAACAAGCCATTCGTGATCAGGTTGAAATGGGAAAGAACTACGATTACAAAGTTCTCATGTGGAAGAAAGAGAGCGAGGAGAAAATTTCAACATCAAATCTTATTGACGAAATCGTAGAGAAACAAACATCTGCAGCTGAACTTTCCTCGACCCAGGCTAAAAAACTTGGAATTGGAAAAAGCGAAATTGAAAACTATCAAACGTACTCGGATGTGGCGTGGAAAAAATTGAATGAAATGCTGAAGGGCGGGCAAAGAGGAATATGCGACATTGGGAGAAATGTTCTCCTGCCCGAGCTTGAAAGAGTACAGGAAAAATTACTAAACATCCCATCCTACAGGTGAGAAACAATTAATATAAAAAAGCTTTTTGCTGCAGTATACCACATCTACGTACAGTAATTTCAGCATCACGCAAAGTGCAGATGAATGCTGAAAAAATCCTTGTTTCAGGACATAAGGTGTATCATGCGTTAATTTATAAAGACTAAAGTTGCAAAGGACGATTTATATATTTTTAATTCGCTGGTAGTTTTACAATTGAACTTAGGCGTTTTTTGTAACTATTTGTTTATCATAAAAATGTCTTTCTATATAAATGCCATTAATTACTAGGTTCTTAACTCAATTCGTTCGAAATATAGTATAGAACCCCAAGTGGGTAGCTCTTTTTTTTATTCATTCCTCAGAATATAAATAAAAGAATCTCTCCAACAACAACATCAACAATATTTATTTCAGTAGTACCATTAATCGTTACAATAAATTATTATAAAGAAAAATATACAGAAATGTTGGTACTTTAGCTAACTGTAATAGCCAGAGGAAATAAAGAAATAAATTTCTGAAGTTCTGAAGAAGTGTAGTTCAACATATAAAAATAATTTTGGTATTCAGCTTCCTTTAACACACTGACACGATACTAATTTTGTTAATTGAAGGATAGTGGCAGACAATTTGGATTTAAGCATTAAAACCAGGATCCAAACAAGCAAGCACAAGAACAAATCAATCCACTGGACTCATAAGTTTGCAATTCGTGATAGAGTGACAGCAGCAGATATCAATATTAAGGGGACTGGTTTAATTGAACTGCCACCTGACTGACCAGCTCAGCAACGAATTGCTAATCTGGAATTAATTAAGCTTTTGCCAGATGCTCGAGTTCACCAGTTGTTGGAAGATGATTTTGTGGTGTTAGTATCGAGGGTTTTGACCAAGTATTTACCTTGTTTAAAGAATTTCAAGGATGTAGTTGTACATCATATTCCACACCAGTTCAGTGATCAAATGGCCAAAAAGTCAGATCTGGTCTGTAAAAAAACCATACAAAAAAACATAAACTGTAACAACCCGGTGAAATCTATCCATTTTATGCAGGAAAAACACACTGCATTGGATTGTAAGACCACTTAACAGCAACATAAAAATGAAAATTTCTGCAAAACTACAAGAAAAATAGCCCGAAAGCACATCACAGCAAACCCTTGCATCGCCTTTGTTACTAACTTAAAAAATTGTTAAGCTGCCTTAGTTAGAAACAACAGATAGTTATGTAAGTTGTAACTATTAAATTATGTTCCTTGAAACCCCAGGTTGATTTTCATCATTACTTAAGTAGTTAACTAAATTAATTTACTTTATAACATAGAGGGCAAAATTACTCAGTGCTGATTGGCTTACGAGGGATGGCTTTTTTAAAAAATTGAGGGCAGAATTACTTGGCTTTGATTGAGCACTGAATATTTTTTGAATATTTTCCAAAGAATTTTGAAAAGTCTTACAAATGTGCTAAAATGGTTTTAAACCACTTTGAGAAATTTCCGAAAATTTCCCAATGTTTCCAGAGATTACAAAGATTTTCATACATCTGATAATTTTCAAAGAAATTTGAAGATGTTTGCATGGGATAAAATAGTTTATATTTTGAAGCACTTTGCCCTTGATGTCATAAACTTGTAACTAATCACATGGTTCCTCATATCATTTAGGATTGATTTTACTAGGCCCCATGCGATTACCTAAAAGTATACATATTTAATATGTAAAATAATATATAATATTTTCTAAAAACAAATGCTTTCAACCACTTGGGTTATCATCAGTTAAAATTATTCTAATCTAAACAGAGAAACTAAGTATTCATAAGTTGACAGGCTATTGTTCACGTGATTCCCATTGGGAAGAGAGAGTGTGAAGGCTTGAATGGGTAGAACCAGCCCATCACTTATCTTTATACCATCTGCATTTGTTCTCCTGGAAACCTATTGTATCTGTCCATTAACGGCAAATCACTGAAGCTCTTTTAAATAGCCAAATATCGTCCCGTACTTAACAAACATGTTCAAGCCTTCACACACACTCTCTCTCTTTGCTGTGGGAATCACACGAGCAATAGCCTGTCAACCTATAAATACTAAAACATTTGTTTTTAGAAAATATTTTACCATTGTATGTTTACATTTTATATCAGCTCTTATGTCTCAACAAAAATATTTAATCTGCATTTCAGTGCTGCCTTGGTCTAGAATTCTATAACACGAATATATCTGGTGAAATGGCCCAGTTCCTTGTTAGCGACCAGATGCGGTATGTCCCCCAGTATGAGAAAAATGGAGAAAGGATCATTATTGATAGCATTTTCCTTGATGGTGATCAGCTTACAGAGGAGCGGGCACGTAATGTGCAGTGGCTCTTTCAGGATGGGGACAACAAGTTTGACCGTTTAGAATGATTGGATCCAACTCATGCAGACTGGCATGCCAAAGTCAACTTGTATTCATACTGTCTTATTTTTCTTCACTTGAAAATCAGGGCTTTCAAAACAAGCCGGTGACCGGCAGAGTTCCGCCGGTTACTTTACGTTTGACCGCCGCTTATTTTTTAATAGACTCAGCTGAACACAACTTCAAGAGACTCGGTGTTTCAAGTGAAATTTAATCACAGACGCCTATTTTGTTTCGCCAGCCACCTACTTCAAAACATTTTGAAAGCCCTCGAAAATATATTAATAATCAAAAGGAAAAAATGCAGATAAAAAATGTAATAATTTATTTGCTGTTAAATTTTCCAGGTTGAAAACAAAATATTTTTGAAGGATGAGTCAGCTGGTGAGATTGGGACAACAAGGGCAACCATCAACCGAACTGGCAAGACAAATGCCCTCAAGGGAACTGAGGATTTTAATGCCTTCAAAGATTTCCATGACAGAGAAATTGAGGGACACATACTTGCAGCATTTTTGGTGTTTGCTGGAATGCAGTCTGTTGAAGGTTAGCCTGTTATGACAGCCTTTCTCTTAATATCTAAGACAAATATATTTTGTATCCGTTTTAGAAAATCACCAAGTAATAACAAGTGCTATGATTTGCTTGGTAAAGAGTTTTCTACCATCATTTTTGTGATCTCCTATATGTCAGACCATTTAATTATATTACAGTTTGATTGCTTTAGGAATTACCATTGATATTTGCTTGTGTATACGTCAATACCATGTACAAGTCGAGCCCCAGTTTTGGTTTGAAAATTTACACATTTTTAAAAGTTTGTCATTTTAGTTTTTTACTTGTGTAAATGTTGAGCCCCATTCTTGGGTCCAAAATCAATACTTTTGTCATTTTAGTTTTTGCCTATGTTTTAGTCGAGGCCAGATTTTCAGGCCAATTTTCCTGGCTCAAAAACTCAACTTATACATGAGCACGTACGGGTATTATAAATTACAATATACCATCAGTATTAAATATTGACTGATATGATAAACACACATGTCTTAAAAAAGTTTTTATGGAAGAATTGAAGTTTTCAAAATAATGAAAATGCTAACTAAACATGTGTTTTAGTTATCAGATGAACCTTCCAAACTAAAACTTCCTGATACATGGGAGGCCAAATTAACAAGGCGAAAGTGGCTGCACAGTACTATTAGAGATTTCCTACGGGTATTCGTCTTTGATGTCAAGGAATCAGAAGATTTGGCAGAACAAGTTGGTCATCTTGAGAGATCTGAAATAGAAGGCTATGTCTGCAGGGCAACAGATTGTGGAAAGAAATTTTGTGCTGCATCTTGGAGAAAGAGGTGTGTCAATAATCCATATTTTCCAAATTATACTTCACTGTTGACAAAAAAAAATACAGTAAATAAATGAAAAAATAGCACCCAGCTTTGTCTTACAGGATTTTGTAGTTTTGTCAGCAGTAAAATTTAGTTCAGAAGTGGATAATTATGCATGCAAGGTGAACTTGTAAATGAATTGCAAGTACCTAATATCTTTTGGTGTCAGAGTCATCTAGCAGAGTGCCAGTATTAACCCTTTAAGCCCCAAGCACGACAAATGATGTGTTGGTAAATACTCCCAACTGAGCTCCATACTTTCTGTATAAGCAGTTTGGGAGAATTTGGCTTTTCAACTTCCACAGTTTATTCCACTTGATCAATTTCTAATTTCTCATTACCAGATATATTGTTTTGTTATGAGTTATGTAAGGAGAACTTAGATGTCGATATACTGCTCGGGGCTGACAGGGTTAAAAAAATAATAATGTAAGTTTACATTTTTCAGGCATGAAGTGGCAAAACATGGCATTAATATTCAAGACCACATTGGAAATGATCAAAGAGACATTTTTGGATACTATAGGTGCCCTGGTCCACAATGCAGTCTTGTATACAAAACAAAGGCAACACTCAAGAGGTAATTATCAAAATGTTACTTAATATCTTGCAATGCTAGAACTATGTGAGGTGAAAGATGGGGGAGGAAGGGGGAGGGGGGAGTAATAGATAATGATTATGATGAACACTGGATACCATACTTGTTCCATATCTAGTTTAGAAGTTAAATGACTTGTATAGTTATCAAAAATGACCAGAAAGAACAAAAGTGAACTTGTTGCTCTGAAATACTTCAAATTATTTTGCTGCATTTACTGGCAATTGAATATATATTAGTATAAAGTATATTGTTTCATATTTTGCAGACATTTAAAGAAAGAGCATGGTAACCTGGAACCTATGGCTGATGGTAAAGAACAAAATAACGAAACCCAAATCAAGGAAGATTACCGATACAATTATCATAAAGCAAAGATGCGTTTTGGACTTCTTCTTACTGATATCAATGATGCCATAAGAAAAGGGGATGGGGAAAGGTTGTTAAACCTTTACAAAATGGCTCTGTTAATTTACAAACGCTATGGTCGTACAAAGTACTCATATACTACACTGTTATTTCTTGTGAAAATATATGCTGTACTGCCAGCTGAGAAAGCAAAGAGTCTAATTTGGAACAGATTCTGCAACACTCAGGGAAAACGGGGGAAAAATCTCTCTTTGGATCTCAGGCTGGAGCAGAAGAATAACTTTCTTAACTCTTTTGCGTACATACCGCCCTAAAAGATGCCTGGAATACTCACTAAGTTAACAATTTCAATCTTTGCTAAA
>JAOTRI020142887.1:0-10652 GCA_028564885.2 Zoanthus sanctaehelenae
CGATGTGAGAACAAGATTGAGAAGGGGGGGGGTCTTTGACGCGAGAACAAGATTGAGAAGGGGGGTCCTGGTAATTTTTCATTCTAGAAACATTCGTTTTGTCACAAGCTTATTTTTCTCCGAAGAAAAAATCTTATGAATGCCTAACGGGAATCGAACCCTTGACCTTCTGATTACCGGTCAGACGCTCTACCCGCTGAGCTACAGGAACTCACGTAGGGAACAGGTCACTTCACTTGGTTCTTATAGATGGAATATCGGGTATCTGTCCTGCTTAACTGCTGGTAAGAAGCAGTCATAGCGCAAACGATCTTAACGCAGACCAAGATCTCAACCTTATTTAACACAAGTGATAATTGGTTCGCTACTCATTTTTAGCAGTATTTATACAAATCAGAAATCTATTTATAAATTAACTGAAATATTTTATTCCCATCTTAGGACAAATTATCCGAAGAGCAGATAGAAGGTAAGTGGAAAGTTTTGAATATATCAAGTAAGTAAAAGTTATTTTTTAGCATTTCGTGTCTTGATAACATTTTTCTGCACTCATTTGTTGTGTCTTTAAAATCTATAGAATACAAAGACGCCTTTCATTTATATGACCGAGACGACAATGGCATTATAACGACCAAAGAGCTTTCAGCCATAATGCGGACTCTTGGTTTCAACCCGACGGAGCAAGAACTACAAGACATGGTCAATGAGGTGGATTATGATGGTAGGACATTTTATTTTGCGGATATACTTGTACGTTCTTCTGTGAAGCGGAAAGAAAGCCGTGTATGTGTCTCATTGAAAAAACGCATTTTTACAAAACGCAATGCAGTATAAATTAAATTGGTAAAGTAAAAAGAGCGATAATAAAAATTCATGTTCATCTTTCAACCAAAGAGACACTATACTTTGCACGCCAATTCAAGACGTTACCCCAGAGTAGGTACAATTCGTACATAAATTAAAAAAAACAAACAAAGGCACAATTTGCATTATGAATTCAGGCTATCTTTCAACTTTTGTACTAGCAATAAAAAGAAAAAATCAGTTATTTGAATAAGAGTTCTATCAATCATTACTCCATGTAACAAGCAAAATCAGGCGTTACGAGTAGTTTAAAAAACTCAAGTTTGAAAATATAGTATCGTTTATATGTCAGTTGCTAGGACTATCCGAAGGGGAAGGGGGAAAGTTAACTGCCAAATACATATATTGCATGTATATGAAGGTTCGGTTTTCATACAATTTACCTAAACATAGAGCAATCTTTTAAATAAATCTATTGCCATTCTTTGTGTGAGCCGTTACCTAAATCTTGTGTAACTAATCTAGTATCATCCTTTATCTATCGGCCGAATGCGATCCATTATCTAAACACAGTACTATCCATTACGTTAACCTAGTGAGATGCTCTAATAAACCTCGTGCTGTTCTTTACATACGCGTAATGCAATCTTTTACTTAACCCATTATAATCCTTCACCTAAACGTAGTGTAGCCATTACCTAAACATTGTGCCATTCATTACCTAAACCTAGTAAATTCCTTTACCTAAACCTAGTGTGATAACATATATCAATGTATGTTGTTCAGTACTATGAAAGCAAAGGGAATATAATTCTCAGAAAAAATTGGTATATATGCCCCGAGCGGGAATCGAACCCACGTCTCCCTGTATTCTAGTCAGGAGTGCTAACCACCACACCATCAGGGACCACCACGCTGGCAATGTAGCAGTTTAATTGGTTACGTTGGATAGCTTGAGAATTCCCGGGCCCATGTTGTTTCACAAATGCCTCACATTTGGTATTATTCAGTTGATCCGAGCCTTATGTCGAAGGCGAAACACATTCCAGTAGTAATAGGTCGCATTTGCATTTCAAAAAAATTGGGCCCGGGAATCCTCAAGCTATCCAACGTAATTAATTACACTGCTACGTTGCCAGGCTAGTGGTCCCTGATGGTGTAGTGGTTAGCACTCCTGACTAGAATACAGGGAGACGTGGGTTCGACTCCCGCCCAGGGCAATTTTTTCTGAAAATTATTTATTCCTATTTAGGCCTCGTACCTAAACTTAGCAAGTGAAATCCTGTACCTACGTATGTTGCTATCCTTTAACTAAACATAATATGATCTTTATTGTTGATGCAAACTTGTGTCGAACATTACAACTACAAGAAGTCCTTACCTAATTTGTTTGTCAAATATTTGGTTGAAATCACAGTCTTCTTACCGAAAGAGAATAAAACTTTGAACAAAAAGAAAATTTGTCAAGCATTCTGGGAATTACAGTAAGACAATTCATCATGCAAATGGCCTGTAAGGGCCGGCCAAAACAATCCATGATGACTTAGAAGTCTTATGACTTTAAATTAAATAATTTTCATGTTATTTGTTTGCAAAAACTCAACAGGAAATGGAGTCATTGATTTTCCAGAATTTGTTCAATTAATGGAATCTAAAAAGAATCCAGATGAAGTCAAAGAAGATTTGATTGAAGCTTTCAGGGTTTTTGACTGTGATAACAAAGGATACATTCAGTCTTCTGAACTCCGTCAGAGTCTTTTGAGTATGAGCGACAGAATCAACAAGGAAGAGTTAGACGATATCATGAGAGTCACAAACCTGAAGGAAGATAGAAAAGTATCGTTTAAAGGTAATCTTCCGTAACAACTTGATCCAAGGTGAAAAGTGCATATCGTCTTTTATACAAATTCAGTTGTAGCACGAATTTAAAAAATTGATTTTGGGGATTTTGCAATTTGCCCAAATTCACTGATGAAGCTAAGACCAATGGCTTTGGCGAAATGTATTCGTGAAAACTAGTACTGATGGTAATTGAGCTGAGTAGAGTGCAATTTGGTTCAAAATCAAACGAGGTATTCAAAATCGCACAATCGCGTAGCGGGAGTGCGATTTGTTATCGCAAGTGTGATTTTGAACTAAAACTGCACAACACGAAGTTCAATTACCACTTAATTATATCCAGTTGCCATGGTTCGAATATTTGTGTAACCTTCATTTCCACCTAAGCCAACTCAGCTTTCCATCCTTCCAGGGTAGGTAAATGAGTACCAGCATCTGCTGGGAGCTAACCTGCGATGGATTAGTGTCCCGTCCAGGGGGAGTCAAAGACTCTCATCCGCTTTACACTGCAGAAATCAGAGATAAGTGCCGGCTCCATTGGCCACTAGGCTTGAAAGGATTTAGCATATAGACAAACCAAAACCTTCAGAAGCCTCTGATAATTTTTTTTGTGGAAGGGGGGAAAGGGGAAAGGGTTAGGGATTTTTCTTGCATTTTACTTCGGCCGGAAAGCAGAGGAACAGCACAATTGTTTTGGTGGATAGTAACTTGTTATGTTTTTAAAATAAGAGAGTTTAGGATTGGGCCCTAGAAATATAGATTTTCTACCCTGGGGATTCCTGAAAAACTCCAGAAGTTTTTTTTATCATCAGTTAGTGGTGATTTGTAAAGGTGGAGTATTTGTGGAATACAATTTTATGTTATCGGTACTGCGGTCATTTTCCAGGTTATAACCCATGAACTGCGTGCTGTGCGTGAGGCGTGTTCGAAGCTGGAGGTTGGGTACCACCCTGGAATCACCTTCATTGTTGTTCAAAAGAGACATCACACGAGGTTGTTCAGCAGTAATCCCCGAGATCGGGTATGGTGCATTTTAGCTCCCGAATATTAGCATTGACCCAGAGCTAATGCTAATTAAATATACGCAAGTTTTATTAAATTCTCTTTCCAAAACCAGGGCCCAGTTGTCCAAAAGCTGATTAGTACTAATCCATGGTTAAATGTTTAACCCACGATCTTGTTTCCAATCTTACTAGGAAAGATTTTCGCTGTAATTTGGGGATTAACAAGACTTTTCCTAGAAAAATCGAAGCAGTATTCATAAATATCCGTTTACCTTTTCTTGAAGAAGAAATTCCTGTTTGAATTCTTACTTAACCCAGGGTTAAACTTATCTAGCCTTTAAACAACTGGGCCCAGTAATGTAGTTAGGGCAGAAAACCCGAGTCTGATATCTGAACAGTATATGGAAACAAGTGCAAAAGGGTCAGAATTATGGATACAATTGATTTGGCTTAACTCAAAGGGGCCCACAGTAATATTCAGTAGTAGTCAAAATGACCAGAAGAGATAAATTTAAAAGCTGAAAAGTTTGAAAAAACAAAACAAAAAGAAGTTGAGTAGAAAAAAATGGTTATATCGATGAGTTTCTAAGCGTTCCTTTTCACTCGAGAACAGGTCCGACTATTTGTTGGTGCTAACCATAGAAGCCTTCCCGCGCTCTCACCTTCTGACGTCATTAAAAACAAGAAGAGTGGTTGGATAAAAGGATTATTTTGGCTTATTTGATTGAATTGAATTGCCGTGCAGTGATATCGTATTAATTCACGGCCTTATCACACAGTATGTAACAGATGAACATAACTGCTAACACATGTAACAAAAACGATGAACTACTCAAACTCAAAAAATTATAAATACAACTGAAAAAATGAGTAATCCCAAAAAACTACTTGAATTTATGCAGCTGGCCTCATTATTTGAGTATGAGTAGGGAGTCGTTTATAAGAGGGCTTCAAAAGTATCCAGAAACTTCAAAAAGATCCCAGCGCTTGAGTTCTAAATGATGTAAATCTTTCATTCCATGTCAATTGTCAGCAACCAACGTCTCCATACATACCACATGCGATATAAAACATTTGGTTATAAGAACATGAGAATTGATCAAATATAAAAAAATATTGAAGATTAAAAACGAAATTCTGTCCAACTTATTCTGTGAAAAGTATGAACTGGAGTTGGGAGAATTTGATAATACATTTGGGACTAAAATGTGTATTACATAGAAATTGCACCAGTACCTTCCAATGAGAGTCGAGAAAGTTTTTGCATGTATAATATATTATTGAATGCTTTGAAAAAAGTACGATCCATAATAATTTTTTTTGTTGTTATCGAAACATGGAAGGTTTGCCTCACTTTTTCAAGTTTCAATCTCTTTCCATCTTTGAAGAATAAGCGTTTTAACTGCGTTCGACGTTAGGAGAACACAATACTAATCTCACAGAGTCGGGTTGCCTGTGGCCATTTTTGCGGATACCAAGCTGTAGAAGCAAACAAAATCGAGATTTTCTTGGTTGGACGTAGCCTGCGAATGCAGCAGCCTTTCATCGCTCAATGGATTTCGCTAGAGAGACGTCTGCGATTCACGACCAGAAATTCCATACTGATGACGTTAATCTGTCCTGATTCTGGTCAGGAACGCTGATTGGTCCGTTCGGTAATTTGCAAATTATAATATGCAATTTTATAATTATTCTATTCTATTTGCAAATAATTATGCAAACTCGAGAACTTGAGATTGACGTCAGTATGGAATTTCTGGTCGTGAATCGTAGAGGTCAGTCTAGCGAAATCCATTGAGCGGTGAATGGCGTCTGTATTCGCAGGCTAGGTTGGACGTCGTCGTCGTCGTTTACCACATCTTTGTTCCAAATCGGCGCCATTTTGAATTTATAATTAACTATGACAGCACGCGCGTGTCTCGCGGTTTTCTCTTTGTTTTTGCGTGCGTGGCCACTGTGATTTATGCACATGCCTCGTGGTTTTCTCTTTGTTTTTGCGTGCGTGTCCACTGTGATTTATGCACGTGCCTTGTGGTTTTCTCTTTGTTTTTGCGTGCGTGTCCACTGTGATTTTAATTTCGTTTTGAAACTTTATTCATTTGGTTCGAAGACATAAAGTCAGTTGTTTTGCAGCTTTGGCGGTTAGTAAGGCAAGACCAAAAAGAAAATTTCGTCTTTGATGCAACACGGCAAATTATCGGAGTAATCGTTCTGTACGATGTAGCTTAGAAAACTGGCTTTGTATATTCTTCGACTGCAACAAACACTTTGCTCAGGCTGTGATAGATAAGTTCCAAGAACCTTGATATCAAAAACTTTGAAACCATCATTGTATTTAAAGCAGTTTAAACTCTAAACCTACCTCCACGAAGAAAATTAAAACAGCCTATTGAATTGCTTATACTTTCTAACACGACCATTACTAACGCACTTCATTAATCCACCAGTTTCAATTCCTAGAATATACACTGCCGTGTAATACCATCTTTAGGGTTATTGTTCTTTTCCCTTCACTATTGTAACTTAAATTGACTAAAATGTCTGTTCCGTTTGCAGTGTGGGAAGAGTGGCAATGTGCCACCAGGCACCATTGTTGACAGAGGTATCACACATCCGACCGAGTTTGACTTTTACCTGTGCAGTCATTTTGGAATTCAGGTGAGTTTATATTAAAGGAGGACTGAAGGCTAAAACGAACCTATTTTTGCATGAGTCAATTGAGCGGACATGGTTTGCGCAGTTGGTAAGATCTCTGCTTTCCAACCACAATGTCCCCAGTTCGATCCCAGCACTTTGCCGAGATTCGAATATTTGTGTGACCTTCTTTTCCGCCTAAGCCAACTCAGCTTTCCATTCTTCCGGGGACAGGTAAATGAGTACCACTGTCTGCTGGGAACTAACCTGCCTTTGTCCTGTCCAGGGGGAGTCAAAGACTCCCATCCGCTTAACACTACGGAAACTGGAGATAAGCGCCAGTTCGATGGGTCACTAGGCTCGTATAAGAATTTAGCTAGCTTAGCAATTTGTATAGTAGACTAACTCTGTGATGTTTTGTTCAAATTAGTTCAAATCAAACTGAGAAATTAAATATAGAATAGAAGTGAATGAGATTGTCAGCGGCATGATGTTATGACGTAGGTTACAATATTCAGAGCTTAACCCTTTCAGTCCCAGCTGAATTATTAAATTCTCCCAACTTGTGTCCATACTTTACCTTGAACAAGTTTGAGAGAATTTCACTTTTATTCTTCATTAGTTCGCTTTGTTTGATCAATTCACATTTTCTCATTACCAAATGTCTTATTTTGTATTTGTTATGTAAGGAGAAGTTCAATGCTGACAAGTGATTGGGAGTGAAAGGGTTAACCGTTAAACCGAACAATTAGGCAATTTTTAAATATTGATTTAATTAAAACATCAAAAAAATTCGAACGAATTTAATTTCGGACAAAAAGGCTTTGTGCGAATATTAATCTGTTCGAAAAATTTTAGTATCCGATTATTAAGGGCAGTAATACTGTATAGTGACTGGCAGTTTGTTCACTTTTCTTAAAGTTTGATTTTTCAGGATATTCCAGCTATTTTGGGTTAAAAATGAAGTTTTGAATTTTCTTCCATATTGTTAGGGCGATAAAATTAAAATATTTGTTTCAATATTAAAGTTTTGTAGGAAACTTTACTAATAATAGAGAACACTTTTTGCTTGGATTGCATGGATTGCATGGATTTAGATTTCAAAACAAAGGCGCCAGTATTAAAGTTCATTAACACCCATCAATCGCTTGCTCTGCGCCAGCAGGTTAGAAAAATGTTTGGGTTTAAGTTTTTAACTAGTCCGCTTTCTGAAATGAATTTAATGAACCCTTACCAGATGACAAATGAACTGATTGCTTAATTGTTTATTTGCATTGAGACAAATGTATCGTATCGTACTTGAAAACTAAACGATTGTAATTTCTGCGTCGGAACAGGTTTGCAAAAGTTATGTTTGTTGCAAAAAACGTTCGAAATATTTATCCGAAATTTGTCCGAAATTAACAAAAACAGTGCTGGAAATCCAAACCAAATTGTCCAAAATATTTTTGTGCGAAATGTTTTCATGTTAGTGTTAAATTAACGTTACAAGGGGTTGAGAACTTGTAACATTGTTGAAATAAAAAACAACTACCAATCTTCTTTCATAAAAATAAAAGAAAATTTTATAGAATAATGGACTTCAGTCAAGAGATAAGGGTTTTGCTTTCATTCATTTCTTGCGAAATAATACAGTATCTCTTACTTTCATTTGCCATGCGCGTGTGACTTGATCATGCCGATCATTCGTGTCAAGTACTATCTCTTTCCGCAAATCAAATCATTCCTTTTCGTCACAAGTTATTTATCTACTGATTATGGTCGTGTTTTGAACTTGGCTTCATATCATCTTTGCGTTACTTAAAGTTTCATCACTCCTCTTTTATACTCACGGGCAGTGAATTTCTAATCGCGAATTTTCATTTAATTTAAAAACATTAATGAAACCTGCAGTAAGAGTGTTTCGTGATCCTTATGTCGGACAATCCAAGATCTCCCAATCTTTTGCGGAGGATAAGAATTCCAATACGCCGCAATTCTAGTTTTTCTGACACGGAAAGTGAACTTGAAGCTAACAATAATCAAAGCCTGTTAGCGAAATCTGTAACAAGCTCAAAGTCAGAACTCTCTCCCAAAACCAGAGGCAGAGCTTCGCCACGATTGTTAGTAAAGGTATGTACTCGCATAAATACTACGACAGGAAGCTGAAATGCCAAAACAAAAATAAAAATAAAGATAACTTTAAGCCGACTGCAACTCTTGTCTTTTAAGTAACAACAAAAAGCCTTTATATAGCGGAAACTAGCTTTGTGTTTGTTAGTTAATCACTTTTAAAATAATGATTCAGAAGTAAATCTATGCCTGAAATTAATACACCATATAATTATAAAGTCTGCCTTAAATAGATGCATCTGTAGCTTTAAACTATTTACTAATTTGTTATTAGTTGAGCTTTGCTTCTCAGTTCTCCTCTGAAAGTACTAACGATCTCAATTCAGACCAAATACCTCTCGACAACTGTTCTATAAATGATAAAATGACATGCAACAGTGTTTAAAAAAAATTGCATTTCAACTTATTTATGGTTGTCTGAAATATTCAAATCTGACTCATAAGCAACACGCACTGTTTTAAAGCATTTAAAAGTTTATCGGTTAGCTAGAATATAAATTTACCCGACTGGTATAGTGTCAAGGGGATGTTTTTGTTCTCTCGAAGACACATCTTGATAACTTCAAAAGCAAGTGAAGAGTCTCCCTTGACACGAATCAAAGAATTTTGTCATATGATATAGCTGTTATGACTAAATAGTTTTAAAACAGCTAGCTTTAAATGTGTATAATGTTATATTGATCTGGAGATAATTTCTTAAACGAGATAAGCTAAAGGCTAAGAAAAAGTTTATTTGTTGTAATTGAATTCTCAAAAAGACGGACAGAGAGTCAGAAGTTTTTAAGCGGCGACTAACTGTTTGCACCTCGTGTTGCTACGCTTTAATCTTGTACATGTTGACCTTTCAAGCAACAATTAACTTTTAAAATATTTGACGAAAGCAACATCAGAGAAAATTAAGCTAAATAGCAGAATGTTTGTTGCCTTTGTGCCTTTCTAAATAACTCTTAAAACTGAACTTAAGTTTGTGAAAAGCTTGCTGCATGACTAAAATTGTTAATCTGATAATCCCGCTAGTGCATTTTTTAAAATGAAGAAACAATATTTGTTTGTAAGAGGTTACACTTTATTGTTCATGTGGAATTAATTGATGAATTGTCTGAATAAGTGATGAACAGTGTTTGAACAGTGAGTGGTATGTTTAAAGTTAAACACATCCGCAAGATTTTAAAACATTTAGTCGTACCATTACCAATCTCAATCCATACCAAATTATCATATTATTATTTTAAAAATGAAGTGCAGAGTTTCCCATTTTTAACTGACAGTGAAAGAAATTTTAATTTTTTGTCCTGCAAACTTTCTCGTAAAACCGACCACAAGTTTTAGTTTTAAAACGCATTTGTTGGAACACGTATTTGAGGAAGGGCTGTTGCATATTAGTCCAGGCATTGCCATTAAATATTACGCGTGATTTTCTAAACAGCAATCGTTTGAGAAATCATTGCTGAAAAGTTATTTTGTATGATAGTTTAGAAAAGAATATGCATTGTTAATTTGAAAACACACGTTTATCCTTAGTATGCTCTTTAACGCGCCGAACTGTTAATTGACTAAAAAAATAGATTAGAGCTCGTTCAACCAGGTGAAGTATTACCCAATCAGCTACTCCAGTAACAAAGTAGCGAGTACAAAACTAGCTAATGTAATATGAAATGTGTTAGAATCGATCAAAAAGAAGAAAATAACATTTTAGGATACGTTATGGACAGAGACGGAATAGAGAATATTATGTCAACTAGTAACAAAAGCGGATTATGTAAGTGTGTTCATTCATTTGCAAATCACAGAGAGTTCGATTGGTTGTTAGATTCATAGAGCAAAGACTTGAGTGATTTTTTCCATTGGACTATAGGAATATTCGTGAGAATGGTTTTAGACCAAAAATCAGCCAAAATTAAGAATATTCATTCGCAGTCTGAAAAACCAATGCTCTTATTTATAAAAAAAGAATGTATTCAAACAACATCATAGAGTGGACGAACACGAAAACTGGAAATGAAATTATTCAAACATGTCGAGACAAGCGGGGAAATACATGATGGTCAACTCCTTAGCGCATAAGACGACGAATGGGAAAATTCGATTTATCAGTCAATCATTCACTGAGTCAGACAGTTAGTTAATCAGTCCAACAGTCCGTCCGTCAGTCAGTCTCAGTGTCAGTCAGTCAAATAGTCCATCAGTCAGTCTCAGTGTCAGTCAGTCAGATAGTCCGTCAGTCAGTCTCAGTGTCAGTCAGTCAGATAGTCCGTCAGT
>JAOTRI020142898.1:0-10652 GCA_028564885.2 Zoanthus sanctaehelenae
TCTCACCGCTTCCTCTCCATAGACAGCATTCTGATTCATTGTTCAATTCTATATTCCTTGATCGTATATCGTCACCACAAAAGCGACGCCATCTTGAAAAGTTATCATTTTGGTTGCAGACCTCTTCTAAACAGTTTCAGTACGTTCATACCCAGACCCCTTGTTCCCCGATTTTCTGTTCCCCGTTCCTCATTCCTGGTTTTAGTAACACCCTCCCACCTGATTGAACATGAGTTTGTCTGTTGTCAGCGAGGATTGGAGGTCATTAATGCATTGAGTAATTGCCTTAATTGCGTTTGCTGTGTCTTCTTTGCTGTCTGGATTGAACGAGACATACAACTGGGTGTCATCGGCATATGCATGTAATCTGGAAGGTTTGCTGGCATAAATCATAAACAGCAGGGGTTCAAGACATGATCCTTGAGGAACCCCACACTTCAGCTCAAACATGTCTGAGAAATTTCCGTTTCATTGTGAATGTTTTACTCTTAATCTACCCTGACTAATTTCCGTTTCAATGTGAATGTTTTACTCTTAATCTACCCTGACTAATTTCAGGCGCTGTGGAAAAGCAAAAACTAGTCTACATTATGAATCGAGATGCTGCTGCACGCTTGACTATCTCTTCCCCACTTGAGGCACACAAGTCACACACTCTGGTTTACAACATGGTTGGGGTAGATGTTGGCTTCGAAAATCCCATGTTTGCTTGCCTGGAAATGGATTACGAGGTTTGTACAGTCTGTAAAGCAAGCTAAGCATTCCATTTTGTTTTGATGATGCATTCAAAATGCACCCCAAAGTGCAAGTTATCTATGCAAGCCAGGATATTTTACAGTTCTAAACTATAAATTGTTTCTGGTTAGATGTCGGTTCTATACTAGTAAGATAATGGGAACGGAAAATGGTTTCTGACAACAACATATATTAGCTACATAGGCTCAATCAAAAGAAGAGTAAATGAAGTTCAGATAGCTATTTTTTAAATACTTAAGATATCAATATCTAAAATAATAATGTTACTTTGATTTTATTAGTGTCCTTTATCAAATAAATGGCTCCTGTGATCAAACTGTAAGGAACCAAATCTAGTGGTTTCTGAGAGTTTTCCATCAATATGATGCACCGAACCAAAAACTGGTTTCCCCAAATATCTGAAATCTGATTTTCTTTTTCTTTTTTGTTTTAACTGTATCATTTGTATGTCTTATTTGTATTTATGTAAATTTTGGTGGATAGTGAAAGATTTGAAAGAAGTATTTGAGTTGGAAGAATTTAGGTAATAACAGCCAAACCGTCTCTCCAGACCATGCAAGAGTGCAACTTTTGTTGGGGTACGGTTCAATGGTTTTAAATCTTAACATTTAAACATAAGCAAGTTCTCCCCTCAGGGTTTTTCAGAACCTGTTTACTAGTATAAAAATTATATGACAGTTGAGGTCAGAAAGTTTAGGGTCTTAGAAAGTCTGCTGAAGTGACTCTCATGTTACTAAGGCTCAGCTTGGCAGCCGATAAGAAGTGCCCTCAATGGAAGAAACAGACCACAACACCGGGATCACCACCCTGCTCTTTGCGAGAAGTGTATGGGTTCTCTTAAGTCCCTCGGCAGAGTGATCAAGAGACTGGACCTACGTCCTTATCCGAGAAGACGCGAAGGCAGCACTTTCTCCTCAATTGTTTTAAGACCCTGAGTGGTGGTCCGGCCGGGAATCGAACCCGAAACCTCCCGCACAGTAGACTTGCGCCTTACCAACTGGGCTAACCAGGCGGCATTTTACACTAAATACATTGGTAACTTTTAGAATTTTTAGGTATTTAGACTATTTTTATATTTTTGTACTTATTCCTTGAGATTTAGTGTAATTTTTATCTTTATGCCATTCGTAATTGCATACATTTTTTTGTAATCACACATACAATCACAGCAGCATTTACCAACACATTTATAATATTTTGATGATATTTTTGAAAGTAAATTGCATATTCCCTTTTGAGATTTTGCTTTTTATATTTACTTAAGTAAGACGCCGTTACCATACTCCATCTTTTCCCGAAGAAGGTTACATTTTGTAACATTTCTAGCCAGTGTCAACTTTGTATCCTTTTATAATCACGTTTTTATTATAACTGCATAGCTACAAACCATATTTTTTAACGCAATGAGATAGATATGTAAAAAAACGAATGGAAATAAAAGGAGAGAGATGAGTGAGAAATAAAAGAGACAAAAAGGTTCTAGTACAACAGAACGTTACCAGAAAGTGAAATGTTCATTTATCCCCCGGGCCTTGTGAGTGCTCCAAGCGTATAATCAGTCCCATAGCTAATGAAGTCATGTCGCCGGGTAAACCAGGGCGCCTGCGGGTCCTTAAAAAGTCAAATTTTTGCTTTTTAACAAAGTCTTGAAACGCGCTTGAAAGCAAAAAAGCTTTTTGTTTCGCTCTTAAAAAGTCTTAAATTTGATTTCATGTCAAAAGTCCGCTTTTCGCTGGTAACAATTTGGAGCTTTTTCTGGCCATGATGCTTAGTGAACAATTAAATGCCTGAAAGAAGCAAGGAAAAATTGCACGGAAAAAAACTTGACGCGTCACTTTTTAAAACTAGCAATCTTGATCGGCTGCAGCATTCAAACTTTTTACTTTATCGTGTGAGAATATAGCATGTTGTCTTAAATTTTGATAAAGGTCTCGAATTTCCTAAATTGGAACCTTCAGGAAACTTGTATACATTAACTGTGTGTTATGTGAAATCATTTTTTTTATGGAAGGTTATCGAAACGTCAGTCTGTATATGTAAACCTAAGCCACTGCTTTTTGAATTATGTTTTTAAACACTTTATTTAGAAATCAAAATGTCTCCATTTTGACCTTATATAGAAGTGTTTATGGTAATTGTTTTGAAACGTGCTGTTTACTCTAGGTCGATTGAACGCTCGGCAATGCATGAAGCTGACAGAACGGAACAGATGGCAAGAGGCTTGTTGGAGAGACAGAAACTTACCAACGAAAAGGTCTGAAATGTTTAAGAGCATATGAACATTAATGAACTGTTAGTAGTATTTATCGTCAGTTTGAAATAAACTATTTTTGCCTAAATTTGAAAAGTATTTCTAATAGTTATCCATAACTATATATGTACTGATATATGTGGGTGAAGATGATGGATTAAACACTCAGTGGATAAATGTGAGTGCATGCATGGTTTATTTACAAAAACTAAGGAGTCAACACGACGTTTACAAGAATTAAAAAGAGTACTATATTTCAGCTAGCCATACTAGCCTTCTACAGGTGTGGAGTAAATTCATTCTCAATAATCGTTAAAAACCAACTTGAAGGCTAGTATGGCTAGCTGAAATATAGTACTCTCTTTAATTCTTGTAAACGTCGTGTTGACTCCTTAACTTATTATTTCGTAGTTTTACTAAAAAATCGTCAAAAAGAGCCTTACTCCGACGTTAGTAGTTTACACTTTTACGTGGTATACTTTTTAAGGTATCATAATTTGTTTACAAATTCATTCACGTGCTGGCAACACAATGAAATAGAAACTTCAAAATGCACGAGCGAAGAGTGTGTTTGTAAGCAAACTACAAAGTGAAAGTCATTAACGCTTTTGATACGCAATCTGAGCTGCAAAACCTTTAGTTTAAAACTCGCATAATAACAGTAAACCAAAATCACGTTTTTGAATTGGACAAATTGTGCTCCGGGATTTTTTACAGTGGAAAGTTACTTATTAAATATGGGTAACATATTTTTGGGAAGTCAGGTTGGCATAGTGGTCATCAGTCGTGCCTCCCATCTCTACGACCCGGTTCGATTCCTGGGCTCGGCATGTGGGCTGAGATTTGTCGATCTCAATCTGACTTCGAGTGTTTTTCTCCAGGTACTCCAGTTTTCTTCCCTTTGCAAATTCGACTTTCACGCCAAGATCTGAGCTGTCAAGTGATTAGATATTAACCTCTGGCTAGGAAGAATGGACAGCCACTTCCTTCGCAATTGACGTTAAATAAAGTATTTAGTTATATTTATTTATATTATAACATGTTGTAACTATCATCATGTGATAACGATAAAATGTGTTGTGCTTTAGGAAGCAGAAGAGGCAAGAAAGAAGCTTTTTGAGCTGAGAGCAATAACTGCTGCAGTAGAATCTTCAGGACAGACCAAAGCCGAGGCACAGGTTAGTACCCCAGATCATATATTCCTGATTCTGTAAGTTGTAACTACAACTTCGCAACATTCTTGTCTATCCACCTGTCCGCCTTGCAAATATTTTGTTTATTAAGGAGGATAGAGATGGTAGGAGGTAAGTTTGGCAAGAGGTGAAGGAACTACAAGGAAAATAAAGCGCATTTGAAGAAAGTCCTCCTGTTGATGGTTGGAAATATATTTGTAATGCTCACTCCCACGGTTGCGTGATTTTAATGTGCATATAGGATGCGCAGTATTCTATAAATACTATTACTTTCTTCCCCTATAGTGCTTTTTCCCTATGACTCTCGACTCTCTTCCCCTATGGCGCTCTTCTCCATCAGTCTCTTTCCCTATGACTCTTGACTCTCTTCCCCAATGGCCCTCTTCTCCATCAGTCTCTTTCCCTATGACTCTTGACTCTCTTCCCCTATGGCCCTCTTCTCCATCAGTCTCTTTCCCTATGACTCTTGACTCTCTTCCCCTATGGCCCTAGGCTTCTAAATCGGCCTCCTCCCCTATGGCCCTCTTCTCCATCAGTCTCTTTCCCTATGACTCTTGACTCTCTTCCCCTATGGCCCTAGGCTTCTCAATCGGCCTCTTCCCCTATGGCTCTCTTCTCCATCAACCTCTTCTCCTGTGGCTCTCTTCTCCATTACTCTTTTTCCCAACAGCCCTCTTCCTCTATTGCCCTCTTTCCCATGCACCTCTACCTCTATTGCCCTCTCCCAATCCCCTATAACCTTTCCCTAAAACTCTCTTCCCCAATGTCTTTCTTCCCCATAACCCTCTTCCCTATAACCCTTTTCCCCTAACACCCTCATCTCTTGTAAACCTAAGCCCGTGCTTGACTGCCCCTGGACGGGAGAATAATCCATCGCAGGTTAGCTCCCAGCAGACACTGGTACTCATTTACCTACCCCGGGAGGATGGAAGGCTGAGTTGGCTTATGCGGAAAAGAAGGCCACACAAATGTTTGATTCTCAGCAAAGTGCCAGGATCGAACTGGGGACCTTGTAGTTAGAAATCAGAGATCTTACCAACTGTGCAAACCACGTCCAGCCACGTTTTATAAACCTCTTCCACTATAACCTTCCTCCCCATTGACCCTTTTCCCTTGTTTCAATCTTTCAAATTTCCTTCTATTTCCGTCTCATTCTCTTCCAAGAGGTTATCAGTTTCCGCTTCTTCATTAGTCAGTAATTACCCTCTCTTGTTCTAGGCTACATCTGAAAAGTTATTAATTGAAGGCGAGAATGATATTGCAGGTAAAGTCGTTAAATTTTCTCTGAATAGTTGTTTTAACAAACTGATCGCTGAGGCCTTAAAGGACTCAAAAAGTAATAACAAACGTTATTAAAACCAGTATTCCACCTTTCAGCAACGTTATGTTCACCATTTTGTAAATTTGAAGTCATGTTTTGTAATTATTAATAAACGTCATTGCCATCATTAATATCGTCATTCATCATCATCAATAATCAATTATCATTTGTGATACCATCAACATCATGATCATCACCACCATCATCAATCATTATCATCACCATCATCACCACCATCATCATCATCACCATCACCATTAATCATTATCATCACCATCATCACTATCACCATTATCATCAATCATTATCATCACCATCATCATCATCACCATCATCATCACCATCATCATCGACATCAACATCATCATTGTCCATCATCACCTTCATCATCAACAATCATTATCATCACCATCACCATCATCATCCGTCATTATCATCATTGATATCATCATCATCGACATCAACATCATCAACATTATAATCATCATCACTGACATCATCAACGACATCATCATTACTATTACTAGACGCAATGACCTTTGAAGGTTTACACAGTGTCGACAAGTCTTCTCCAGGTGTCCCGGTGTGTCATCGTCATAAAAAGTCCAGTTCCTTCACGGAATTCTCTTTATGCAACTCTCTTCCAAGTCTCTTGCGGTCTCCCTCTCCTTCTGACTTCTTCATCCTCCATACAAAAGATTGTCTAGTTAGGCGTTTGTTTTTTCTTGCGATAATCACTGTCCACCTTAACTTTCAAAATGATATCCGTACGACCAGTCGTATGCAAGAGATTTACATTAGAAACAAAAGTTGGAATCTTCTAAACCTTCAGCATTCCCTACCGCATTCACGCTGACAAGCCATACGGAGAGATTTTTCTGTGGGGTGCAAATAGAAGTTTTTTAGGACCATTCCCACTAGATAAGATGTCATTTTATCACAACTTCCGACTCAGATGTTCGTTTTTCAGGACAGCAGTTATGTGTAAAAAGAACTTCGGACTTTTTGGTATTTTTGTTCGACTGGAAGATTAAAATTTATTCCAATTGCTTCTAAATATGTTTTAATGACCATTTTCCAGCGTTAACTTTATATTTTATATATACGTTTAGACCTTTATGGCCATTGGGGTGGGGTGGGGGGGGGGGGGGTGCGTGTGCACCTTGTGTACTTATCCTCCTGCGTACTGGTCTGCATTGATCTTTTTTAAGTTATGCGTTAGTAGTTGAAAATTTTCCAAATTCTTCATTTTTTGGCCCGCTTTATTTTTCGACCAAATTTTAGAAATTTAATTCGCTTAATCAATTTGTTGTTTCAGTGGCTAAACTAAATGCACTGGCCGCAGAGGTTGAACTCAATGCAGAAATTGAAACAGAAAACAAGGTTAGTTTAACGTTAACGTTAAATTTAATAATGATTGTTACAGATGGTTCTCATTAACTTATTAAGTACACAGGCATCTTAATTAGGGTACTGAGGTGGGCATTTGTTTGTCATCCTTGAGGCCTGAAGTTATTTACTTTAGGAGGCTTCATATTGTGTGTTGGCGGCGGAAGACTTTTCCACAAAATTTCGAAAAATATATTGACTTTGTTTATCTTCTTTGAAGAATCTGTTTTCATAATGAATACAATTAAAACAATTTTGGTTGTCAGCTTATATCAAATTAAGCGGGTACCGGTATTTTCGTCTGACTACTAATGAACACTCTGTTTATATGTCCTGTTTTGTTTGCAGCTTATGAAAGTTTTTGATGACAAATTTGCCTTTGTAAACATTTTGAAGTGCCTATGAAACAGAACCAGTTTTTTTTATAAACAGATCAATTAAAAGAAACTAAGTGGAGAAAGTTTAAAAGAACTTAGATAGAATGCCTCTGAGATATAGCCGCCCAAATTTGCAGGTTTTGAGCTGATGACTGGCTAGCTCATTATGCATTCAAGATATCAAGTTTCTCGTTCTTGTGACGTGGTTTTTCTTGAAAACTTCAAAAGTAACGTGAGAGAAAATGCAAGTTTTGCTCATATCTTCACACCGAATCACAGCAGGGAATTCAAACTCAAGCGGTTTATATAAGAAACTTATTTTATAATTGTTTGTAAACTGTTTTATTGTTTAAACTAGTTTTTAAACTTGAACAAGTTTGCATTTTAGTTTAAAAATCTCTCATTTATTCTATCCACTGAAGCAAAACGAAATGACGCGTGAAATTTGCATATTTACATCTTAATTGCTACCAACAGAACTCAATCTTCCCAAACACAGACTATTTCTACAATATATCTATGAAATTTTGCCTGTTTATCTTTCTTATCATTATCTTGTCGACAACCAATAACTGTTTTTGCTTCATAGGAACTTTAAGAAAATTAGAAAGGCAAATTTTCTGCTCGAAGGAGCGACAGTAATCTTACAATGCATCTCGGGATTGTATGTCTAAGTTCGCCCAATTATAAACGCTATGCTTTGCGGTTTGGATTTTTAGGTACTCTCAGCGTTTCTTCGGGCTGTCGAGTTACAGTATTCGTATTGCCGTCGGACACCGAGCACCACCGAACTAATGCTCGGCTAATTACAAGGCAGAAAAAATAACAATATTCGTTTCTCTGGGTTTTTGTGGATTTGTGTTGTGGCGGTTTCCTGTTGTTTTATCATTATGAATCGACTTAAATGTGCTATTGAAAGTTGTCAGAGCTTTTAAACTGTGTTGCTCTCTAGTTTGAGAAGCAGTTCGCTTCAAATTCCATCGCATTGTCGGTCAAGTTTGGAACGTAGGCAGTCGCATATTTTGTCAAACACCAAAGTCTAACTCGGCCGTAATTGCACTCTCAAAAATTACTGTAAAATTTACTCTCAAGCATTTTTCTTCTCATTGACAACGACTAGTTATATTGTAGTATATTGCAAAGTATATTGAAAGTTGTCGTTTTTGTTTTAGCGACATTTCGAAGAACAAGCTTTCAAGAAAAGACAAAATGATCTCGAAGTACAAAAGGCCAAGCAACTTGCTGCCATCGAGGTTTGTATTGTAAAAGCGTGTACTAAAGAATAAAGAGACCTAAATATAAAATGTTATTGCTAAAACAAACGTTTTTTTTGTTAAATTATGTTTAGGTCAGCAAGTTTACACAAATGGTAAAAGCATTAGGTTCAAAGACAATCTCAAATATTGCAAAATCCGGTCCAGAATCCAAGGTGAGAAATGTTTTGATTCACCTTATCATCTTTGTTGCTGTAAGTTTCACCGTAATTAGCATCTCTATCACCATCACAACCAGCATCACCATCGTTATCATGGTCGCCATCATAATGCTGCTGATCGTCATTACCATTTTCATCATCACCATCATCACGCTAAACTTCATCATCATCGCAGAACAAAGTAATATTTTAGATAGCCATAGTTATCATAGGCGTTGCAGTTGATCATCAACATCAACAGCATCGCCATCACCATCAGCATCGCCATCACCATCAGCATCGCCATCACCATCAGCATCGCCATCACCATTACCATCAACATCGTCATCGTCATCGCCATCAGCATCGTCATCGCCATCAGCATCGTCATCACCATCAGCATCACCATCAACATCGTCATCGCCATCAGCATCGTCATCGCCATCAACATCGTCATCACCATCATAGTCATCATAATCAGCATCATCAACATCATCATCTTCACCATCATCATCACCACCAACATCGTCATCATCATTATCATCATCACCATCATCATCACCATCATCATTACCATCATCGTTATGATCACCATCATCACCATCATCATCACCATCATCATCACCAACATCATCATTATCACCATCATCATTATCATTATCATCACCATCATCATCACTATCATCATCATCATCACTATCATCATCATCACCATCATCACCATCATTATCATTATCATCACCATCATCACCATCATCATCATCACCATCATCATTATCATCACCATCATCATCACCATCACCACCATCATCATCACTATCATCATCATCACCATCATCACCATCATCATCATCACCATCATCATCATCACCATCATTATCATCACCAACATCACCATCACCACCATCATCTTCACCATCATCATCTTCACCATCATCATCTTCACCATCATCATCACCATCATCATCATCACCATCACCATCATCATTATCATCAACATCATCATCACCATCACCATCTTCATCACCATCATCATTACCATCATCATTGTCATCACCATCATTATCATCACCATCATCATCATTATCTTCACCATCATCATCATCATCACCATCATCATTATCATCACCATCATCATCACCATCATCATCATCATCATCATTATCATCACCATCATCATCATCATCATCGTCATCATCATAGAAATATAGAAACATTTCCCACCTAAAAAACGTCTGTTTTAGACTAATCCAGACTAGTCGTTGCTATTAAATGTTTCTAACCGAGTTTCCACATTAAAATGATTTTTATATACAGATGGAACTGTTACGCAGTCTCAACCTGGATGGTGTTCTGTTCACGGACGGAGTTACTCCAGTGAATTTATTTCATGGCAGTCAATCAGAGGGTTTCATTCACACAGCTACCAATTGTTAACTCAAACAATATACTTGTAAATTCTTCGTAGAAATTAGTATACACCATGATGTAATAAATCATTTTTGTGTTCGTTTGATTCATCAAAAGCAACCTGAAAATTTAAAATAAAACAACAAAAAGGAAATTATTTGAAAGTTTTTCTTAACAATATATATCATTAAAATGAATTGAACGCTACTCGCATAACTTGTTTTAGTAATTGATATCTGCACAAGTCATTGCACACTAACAATGCACAGACGCCAAGGGAACTCAACTATGAAACTCTTGTTTCATAAATTACATTGAAAAACTTACGTGTTTCACGAAGTCACTCGAAAGCATTTTATTGTTTTCAATTCTTATGCTGACTTTTACGATGTGATGAATTGGTTGTGTGCGAAACCTATTTGTATTTAACAAATAAAGAAGCCTCGCCTGTGATCTGTTCTGTAGTAAAGCACGCAGGAAGCGGATAGAGCACGAAAGAAGTGTAGGGGAAACACGAGACGTAGTCGAGTGTTTTCCCTAC
>JAOTRI020142906.1:0-10651 GCA_028564885.2 Zoanthus sanctaehelenae
TGATACAAGCATAACACCTGGCATAAATAAAATTAAATTTAGAACATAATTATGAATCCAAGCATTATGTAGCCCGAGTAAACGCGTGTGTACGCGTCTAGTTATTATTGTTATTGTTATTGTTATTGTTATTATTATTATTATTATTATTATTGTTATTATTGGTATTATTTATAGTTAATTTACAGCAACTTTTTCTATTTCTGCGTGTTACTTGGCCACCGTAATTCTGGGCATATTCGTCCGGACGAGGTTTTATACTTTACCCTCTTGCTGCCACTCTAAACGACCAAACACGTTTGTTCATGTTTCACAGTTTCTCTCAAGTAAATGATACAAGACTTAATTGAGTTACAAATTTTCTTCACCCTTTATGTGTTTTTTTTATCGTTTTTTGGTTGCAATGTTAACAAAACTACTTATTTCAAATAAACACTTTGAAGTACCCTATTTTTCTAGATCAGAACAGATGGACCAAGATATTTACCGGTTACAATTGTCTTTGAAGACAGTTCTTTAAATGCAAGGTTTGTGAAAAAAGGAGATTGTTGTTCTCTCATTAGAAATTTAAATGATGATTTGCTTTATACTCTAGTTGAATACTGGTAGCTTTGTGGAATCAATCAAGATTGTTCATTTCGTTGTTATGACCTGAGCTGTATTTTGTAAGAATGATTCTGTAATTTTTGCTAAACCGAGAGGTCAAGTTAACCCACCTTTGATCAACTCAGCCTAGGTCAATGCAGGTCATCATTATAAATAGTTTCAAAAATATCACATAATTATAGAAACAAGAATTTTAAAAATTGATGTCTCGCCAGGGTTATCCATAAAAAATTTTAAAAATATATATAACGTTCTCTGGTTAAAAATTAAGTAATAAAAATTAAACAGCCGAAAGCTTAATTTTTATTATTTAATTTTTAACCAGAAAACGTTATTATTTTTAAAATTTTTAAAGACTAGTAATGATAATAATTTTAATAATGATATGTCATTCTCTCTTCTTCGCAGGTTTTAAATATAAGTCTGCAGAAGCAGCTCCTTTTTTAATTTAGTTCTCGGTATTTGGAGTTAATATTTTGGAATCGAAAACTGCCACAGATTACCTTACATGATGTGACCTAACTGTTAAAAACAGTAATATTGCGATATATGACCACTATATTGATGTGTATAATAAATGTTACTGTATTCATATATTCAAGATAAAGATAGTTATATATTTCGTTAATCAACAGAAGAAGTTTCATTTATTAATGTTTTCCTAAATTTAAACCGTGACTTTGTTCGGCAGTGCACTGATGTCAAAGCTCGGAACAATATTTGTTAAGAGACGAGCCGGTCATTTAAGCTACGTGGATGACCCAAAGGTGAGATAGTTCTGCTGTTTTGTAAGAGTTTGAAGAATACTGACATTAATGACAAAGCTAGAAATATGTAGGCTATTGTCCAGTTTTGCTAATTAACGAAATTTACTTAGGTTTACAAATATGGACAAAGATCAAACAAATAATAAAGACCTTAAGATATCCCGATATCGGCGTACGGGTACGGGTAGTGTACCCGTACTGGTAAAATGTTCGTGTGTGTGACTATCTCGATTAAGATACCCGAAGAATTGACGTGCGGGAATTAGTAAGGATTATTTACAAAGACAAAGGTAGGGTATGTATTCGAACTCTCCACAAATTGATATCGTTTCACAGTTCAACCTTCGCATTTGAGATCCAAAATCAAAACATTTTGAAGCGCTTTCATTATAGCTAAAATTCAGATTTGGCAAAAATCTTTGAATACACTTGCAATAACATCGCTCAGGAGTCATACAATTTACATTTGTACTTAAAAAGTTTTTAAAACTTACTCGTTTCTCCATCATTTAGGTCTTACAGCTACTCGTAAATCTTCTACGGGTAAACTGGTGTCTACCTCTTAAAAACGGCTGGTTCTACCGGGTAAGGTCGATGACCTCACCACAAAATGAAAAAAACATGGCGCTACCCGTTACCCGTACACCGATTTCGGGGTATCTTAAGGTCTCTAATAACTCAAAACAAAGTGCAGATATGCACCTTCTGAGATACGCAATAACAACACCGATATAACAGATCCAAAAGCAATTTCCAATGCTTTTAATAACTATTTTTCCAATTTAGGATTCAGAAACTCGCGAACTCAATTCCAATTACCAAAATTACCTCACAGCAATATCTTAACAACGATACACATGATACATTTTAGTATATTTCCAACTTCAGTTTCTGAAATAGAAACTGAAATATCTAGTATCAATGTGCGAAAATAACAAGACCATACAGTGTACCATTCAATATCCTAAAACTCGTAAAATGTCTATTATCCAAGCCCCTAGAAATTATCTTTAACACATTATTTGCAAAAGGAGTTGTTCCTGACAATTTCAAGATTACGAGAGTCCCGCCGGTTTTTGAAAATGGCTTAAAAGTGAGTTTGAGTTACTATCACCCTATTGGCCCTCTTTCGGTATTCAATAGAATAATAGAAAAATTGATGTTTATTGGATTAATTTATTATATTGAATAAGTGAATTTTATTTATGCAAAACAATTTGGATTTCGTCTACACCATTCCACAAAACATGCAATTCCATTTATAATGGAGTTGAAAAAAGAAACTTACCTTGCGGAACATTTCTTGACTTAAGCAAAATATTTGATAATGTAAACCATGATATATTGATATATTAATAAGTTAGACAGTTTTGGTGTTAGAGGAATAGCAAAAGATTGGTTCGTTTCATATCTGAGCAATAGAAAACAGTTTACCTCTATCGGAAATACAAGCTCCGTGGAGTGTTCCAGGGTTCAGTTCAGGACCAAAAAACACTCTTACTTTATCCTTCAACTGTTTAAAAACGTTGTTTAAAGGTGAGAAAAGATGTGAGTTTGCATTTAAATTTTATTAAAACAATCAAGCACAACTTCAAAATACAATCCACTTCAGCCTTGAATTATATTTATTTTCTTGGGCGTTCGAGCTTTGTCATTCCAAGATCCTGATAGTGGCAAGTTGGTTTTTAGACGCATTGTACATGTAGTTGCTACAAATGGTTGCAGCATACTTAAAATATTTTTATTGATTTGAACTATTTCAAAACTAAAAGTAATGTTAATTTGTCAATTTGTCAAAATAGGAGATAGCTTGCGTCTTCGTTTCATAGAATACCTAAAAGGTCCTTCCAGTACCCCTCTTTTTCTCTTTCGTCTCCTCCTCCCAAATAAAAAGAGTAAATATCATGTATTAAACAGCTCTGCAATAACAGCTCAATTCGAAACAGAAACAACACTATGAACCTTTATTTGTTCTCTTTTCAGGGCTACAGAAACCTGTTGGCAAGAACATTTAATTCACAAACAGATAAAGTATGTTTCTAATAGATCCCTGAGCAAACATAACTATAATGCTACTGAAAAAATAGCAAAACAGTTACTGTTCATCAGCAGGATCCCCAGATTATGTGCAATGCTACAATTGGTTTCGGCTGGATTAAATCTTGTACTAGTTGAAGAACAATTGAGGTGAAGACACCGTCTAAGTGAGCACAGTAACTGGACCATGTAGTGTGGTGTAGTGTAAAGCGTTGCAGGGATTGAAACTTTTTTTTTACTAGACATGTGGACTAGTAATCACTTAGCTTTAATAGTCCACCTCATTTTTTACAAGACAGCTTTTTGTTTCATTAGATTTACAACACCATTAAAAATACCTGTATTTCAAATCGTTTTTTTCACCCAAATACAATTGTTATATAAAAGTTAATGCTCGCACAACTTCATTACGTGTATTTGGGCCAAAAACGTTTTCTAGTTTTGTTGTAATAACGACTCTTTTTAAGGATTGTGTTTCAGTTTTTACCATTATTTTTTTGTAGAAACGAGAAAAGAACCGAGTAAAACTAAGGATATCTATACTCGCATTAGTAGTTGGTCGTGTAATTAACACGGCGCGTCTTTTTGGCTCTCGATCAAGTTTTTGTGATGATACACGTGTGAAGGAAAATAGCTTTCAACACAGTTTCTTGTAACTGAAATGATAAAACTTAAATTAAAAGGCTATTATTTTTGTATTTAATTCCCATTTTGAGAAATTTGAAAACATTTTGTTTACTTATTGTTCGTAGGCTGGCGGCAGGTTGCACAATGATAAATTTAGATTTGAAACAAAATAATGTTACTTGGAATACTGTGAAATATACTTTGTTGCTGGGAATTTTATACTAGACATGTGGACTAATTAATTTTATAGTCAAGTTTACTAGTCCACCAAAATTTTTACTTGTATGTGGACTAGTGGGCTACCGTTAATTTCGAACCCTGCATTGTAGTGTAGTGTGGAATAGAGTAGTCTAGTGTAGTGTATAGCATAATGTAGTATGGCGTAGTTTAATGTAAAGGAGTGTAGTGTGTAGTGATGTGTGGTGTTGAATAGTGTAATGTGGTCTAGTTTAGTGTAAAACAGTGTAGTGCAAAGGAGTATAGTGTGATTTACTGAATACAAAACTTACACTTGTTGAACCTGGTTTGTTTTATGGCAGCGAAAATTTGGGTTAGTTTGTGTTTGCAAGATAACTTCAAGATGGCAATTTAATGCTTAATCGGATTGAATAGCGACGAGTGAAAGTAACTCAAACACTTGGCTATGTTCCCCAAACATTCTATTAAAACATCGATTTTACTATTTAAAGAACATGTCGACGTGTTTATTTAGTTTCAGATAATTATAAATGAATTTTTCCTTATTACTTCTAAAAACATTCCTTACTTAAATTTTCAGAAGTGTTTTCGTCATCTTAACTTTTAGTGTTTTCTCTTCTATCCTGTTTGAACTTAATATGCCATTTAAGTATAAACTTATTTAGTTTAAAATTTTTTGTTTGTTCAAACTCTTACTTGAAGTTCGCTTTGTCAGACGCGTCAATGAACTCAGTTTGCAATTTGAAAGTTACGAACTTTCATTTTTTTAGCTTTTTGTACAATTACAATCACTTGCCACTGATAAGATGAACTAGAAATTGTATTTGTAAACTATCTTCTTACATCCAGCAACTGACCATTACGCTTAGTTTAGCTCCTTGGAAACGACTCGGTCCTTAAATATATTTGATCACACTCATTTTTCAGACAGAAGTCATCAAATCGTTTTCATCAGATCCTCAGATGATTGCCCTTACCCAACTATTCTGCAGTGATATCGGCAGTATGACAAGTTCTGTGGTAAGCAAGTAATGTAGACAATATTCATTTATTTATTTACAGTGTACCTTTATTCGTAAAGATTAATGGCTGGGGTCAGCGGTTGAAAAAACTATTTTACAGGACTGTGAGTGATTTGTGAGACGTAATGTTTGAATAAGTTCGGATTATCAGCATCGGAAAAGACCGAGGTAAACTGTTCCTTTGAGTGATATCTCTGGATTGAAAGAATGAGGGATGAAACGCGGTACTTTTATTATCGTGGCAGTGTCGAGATCTAGGGGCCCGCTTTTCTACGATTTCGATCTTATGGACGCCGTTATTTTGCACATCTGGCCTAGTGTCCCAAATTGCAGCACCCTATTCAATATCAGGGCGTACAAACCCAATGTACCCTTTTTCAAGCAAATAACTTTCAAATTACGTTTCACGAACCCAGGAGAGCGATTTTCTTTAGCGGTTGTTACATCTATGTGTTTATTCCAGTTAAGATCTTTTGAAAAGACGATATTTAGTAAGGTTAGCCTTTTTAAGTGGAGTACCATTCAATACGTAGGTGTTCGGGATCTTGGTGCGTGCACGCGAGACCCAAACTATTACACACTTTGATGCAGTAAACTGCATGAGCCCTTCCTCCTCCCTTTTGTGAAGAAGAGTTAAGTTGTGTTGGAGCTGCTGCCAATCTTTGCTGTTTTCGACTGCAAGGTGCATGATAGTATCACCAGCAAAGAGCCTAACTTTTGATTTAATTCCCTTGGTAAGTTGTTGATGGAAATGAAATGAACTAGTTTATTTACCACTTTGGCAGTTTGTAAAACTGAATAACAGTGAAGGTCATAATAGCTATAAATACTTTACAGTTACAAATTCAGAAAAACGCTTAGTGTTAGGTGCATGTTTTTATGAATTAATAGATTCTGATCGGAGATTATAATCATGTTTAACCTCAATATGCTTAGTTTCACTGATAACAGAATAATGTGGTTCAATCTTACCAGACCTAAATTTATTGATGAAGTTAATACAGGCTGTGTCTCTGTAGTAATGTAGGGTCTCAAGTCGAGATCTTATTAGTGCTTGTTGGTAATTAATATAATTAGCTCCGAATATTATTCTCAATGCCCTCTTTTTTATTGATTCAATATGGTTGGATAGATAGGTGGGTAAGGAAGACCATACCCGCGAGGCATACTCTAAATAGAAAAATAATTAGCGGTAAGCTAGTTAGTACTGCGTCGGTGTTTCTAAAGAAACAATTTGGTAATAAAAATGTAAATTCTACTTTTTTAGTAAGTATTTCTCTTTTACAGTGTAGAATTTACATTTTTATTACCAGGCATATTCTAATACTGATCTAATGGGAGCACAATAAATTTTTACTAAATCATTCTCACTTACACCGGCTCTTTTTAATAGCCGAAGGGCATGTAATCACTTATTGGCCTTATCATAAACATATTCAATATGGGTACCCCATGTTAAGTCATGGCTCACCTTGAGACACGTTTAACACCATTGGCCATCAACTGGAGGCCATTGATGGAGGAAGGTGGAACTGCACGAACTTGACAATCACTTCCCCGCACCCATACCACGATTTGATGCAAAATCACATATTTCATTTGCAATGCACGAAAGGTAACTCGGAGTTCACCTAGGAATGGACTCGTAGATGGTAGTGTCATCAACATATTGGATTCTGTTCAGCCAGTTCCTAACTAACCTAATCACTAATATGGCAAACAGTAAAGGCGCAAGTTTTGTACCGTGGGAGATTCCCCGAGTGGGTCGTACAGATGTTGAAAGCATTCTAATAATTGACACCATTTGAGTTATGTTAGCCAATAAGGCACCCACCCATCGTGAAATATATTTGTTAACGCCAAGGAAGTCAAGCTATTGCATAATAACACTGTGATTTACTAAATCAAAGCCTATAGAAAAATCTGCAAAAACATTTTTAACATAAATTTTGCCTCTATCTGATTCGACAAGAGTAGTATGCAAGAAAAATACGAATGTATGACATGTCAATTTTGTTTTCATTGAAAACTGCTTAGGATCAAGTTAATTTACTACCGGCTTAAAAGTAGAATGTAAGGTAATACTCTTTAAGACTTTCGCTAATTGTGATGTTAAAGTCAAGGGACGTAAGTTATTGTTAATCGATGTGGGCAGTATACACTTGGGAGTTGGATGAACAATAGATTCCTTTATACAATCTGGTAGGAAACCTTCCTTTAACGATGAGTTATAAAGAAATATAATAAGAAATATTGTTGGGCCGTTTACCGAGTCTTGTAGTACGCCCGATAGAATTGGGGCGGAAGCCGAACGTTCACCATCAGCATCCTCGCATTGCTGCCTATTGTTCAAAAAGTTCTTATGCCAGCCCAGGTTGTTGTTTTAAGTTTCAGTAAGAGCCTGTTATGAGAACATTTATTGAAAGCCTTCAAAAAGTCCACTACAATGGCGTCTGTTTTCTTTATGTTTCGTTTGGTGTCAATTAGATCTGTGACAAATTCTAATAGCTGAGTTTTGCAGGATCAGATTTTGGGAAAACCATGTTGTAGAGGATAAAGGATGTCATTTGCCTTGAGGTGTGACATGATACAGCTTGTCACTATGTGCTCTAATATCTTACTGCATAGACAATTCAATGAAATCGGTCTAGAATTTGCAGATCTTTCTTTATCTCCTTTCTTAAACATTGGACTAAAACGGAGTCTTTCTTCAGTCGGTACGACTGTGTCTGAAGTGACTTGACAAGAACATTCTGCAGGATAGGTGCATTTTTGGTGGACAGGTCTTTCAAAACCGTTGTCGCGATGTTGTCTGGTTTGGCGATATCTCTGTTAGCTCTAAACAATTTTTGTTGTTTCTACTAAAGGGTCCTACTTTCTTCCATATCATACATGTGCTCTGTGTTATGAGGAAATAATAGCTTGTTATCTGTTACTTATCTGCAATAAGAGCCAGCAAAAGACCTTCAGTATCTTGACTGTCGGTATTTTTTTCTGCGTACCCGTAACAGTCTTTGTTTTTTTACTATGTTGCAGGAAGAAGAAGAAAAATCCTTTATTGCATCCGTGCTTTTTGAATGTGTGAGCGAGGAAAAACCAGAAGCAATAAAAACATACTTGCAACTGAAACGAGTAAGTTTTTTTACCTATTTAATTTGTAAAACTTGTAAACAGTTGAAACTTTGTAACAGTTAAAAGTTCTTCGTCAAACAGTCCAACATTTTTTCCCAGGCTGTTAGTAAGTTTGAACTCACTCCAGACATCAGTACATTGTGGAACATCAAGTTCATCCTCTCATATTACTTGCAAGCATATGCAAGGATTGTTGCCAAAGGCAGGACAGTTAAGGTAACATACAAAATATAAGCTAGGGAATTGTTCCATACTGTGAACCAGCAACCATTACAAGAATCGTGTATAGTAGTTTCTTATACAAAGTGAGGTGCACCAAGCTGATATGAGTTTGTTTTATTATAATATATACAAGACAGTGACATAAACGAGATGTACAGCTTTGCTAATTACGCGAAATTTGCAATTCGGACCATCCTGGCAATTCCCATCTCCGCTGACTAAAAATATTTCGTGTTCAGAACATCATCCATGGCCCATCCAAAAGATTAGGATTAAGAAAGTGCCCAAGAAAGACCGAGCCCAACACAAGGGGGCCATCACAAATAGTGTTGCTATTCACCTGACTGCTTGCAGCAAATACTACTTTTTCACGGGATGACGACGTATAATATGTTGATAACTCTACAACCATTAATAGATTTCCTTATTTCTCTTTGATAAGAAACTTTAGTTTACTGGAAAAAGTCCATGCTAGCAATTGGTCAAAATCGAGCAAATGATTTCGGTATATCTGAGAACATACGGCCCATCGCTTGCAAATAAAATTAGGCAGTCTATACCTATAATATTCCGTACATTCAAACTAATACTGCCTGTATGAATCAAAATTGGTTTATTGGGCTTTTACTCCAGCTAGAGTTATCCTTGATCTGGGGTTTCTGGCGCACGTCCAACAGTTTTCATGTCTTTGAAGTTTGGGTTTCTAGTGAAGCAGTTTTAGATATATTTGACATATTTGGAATTCAATACTTTACCAGATTTATGGAATACTGGATTTACCTTTTGTTTTATGGTGTGAACATTTGGGAGCGAAAATATATAGATTCGTTATTACTTAACTTGTTTTGACTAGAAATCTTCAAGATGACAATTCAGTACTTACTGAATCAGAGGTTGCGACGTGAGAAAACACCTCAAATACTGGTTATAACTATATAAGCTCCTCTAATGTTTTATTTAAACATTGAACTTCCCTATGGACTTACAGTTAAATTCCAAAACACGAAATTTCGTATAATGAACTCGATTATTGCTTCTTTCATATATGTAAACAAACTACTCACTTCCAGTAACTAGTTAACCCTTAAATAATTGAACTTCGCCGCTTAAGTTATAATTTTTTGTTAATTAATAAATTCTTATTTTTTTTATTTTATGATATCGGTAACGCATAGTTAGTTGTATTTGTAAATACTACTGATATTAGTGGTTAATAATCATGATTGATCGAACCAAACCGTGGTTGTAAAGTGTTGTTTGCCTGTTAATAAACGATAAAAATGAATTAAATAACAATCATTATCGTTATTTTTTTTTGTTCAGCCCCTGCTAAACGGAGAGTTCATAGCCCAGTGCAAAGATCGTGTTGATGTGTGCCTGGAGCGGCTTAAAGAAACTATATATAGTGAGTATACACATTTAAATCACTCTTTAGTCCACCAAAGGCTCTCCATGATTTTGATTATGCCACATTGAACAAAAATTGTTCAGTAAATCCATGATAGAGTAATATCATTGTTTATTACGTAGTTCAAAAATTGAAACAGAAGTCTTGTTAATCAAAGATTATATTGACAACTTCAGTAAATATGTCATGTCAACTCCGTGTTTGCAAGATTAATAATGTCATGCAGGACATCAAAAGCAAAAGCGTTAGTTAAAGAGCGTCTTTCAGCAAATTATGTTGAACTTGAAATTGGCCGAACAATACCATAAGATTTCAATAAGTGCTTTGAATTGTAGTTAAATGTTAATTTGGTACATGGACTGAGAAATCTTTGGTTTAAATCACACACGCTGACTCTTATACAAAAGTGACTTCAAGGGCAGCACATAATGTATGAAATACACAATGTCTATCACTCATGCTATAGACCCCTAGATCATGACGTCACGTATCACGTGACAAATTCTCCTGGAGGACAAACATTCTCTAAGAGACGCCATCTTGATAAGACGTATTATGGTTAATTTCTGCGCCGTGTTTGGTTGTGGAAACCGTTCAAACAGGGAGGTCGATAAGAGTTTCTTTCGTCTTCC
>JAOTRI020142917.1:0-10651 GCA_028564885.2 Zoanthus sanctaehelenae
CTTTTGTTTAGCAAAGATTGAAATTGTTAACTTAGTGAGTATTCCAGGCATCTTTTAGGGCGGTATGTATGCAAAAGAGTTAAGTAATGCAAAGTTGTTTGTGCATTTATTTGTTTCCTAGAGATATTTACATGGTGAACTGATACCTTGACGTTTTAAATACAACTTGCTAGAATTGACGCTTGGCTTTTGAGTTGTTTTAGCCTCTAAAACATCTCCTCCATCTAGATCCGCCCCTATTAATATGATTGGTGTAGTAATTTACTAATGTTCAACTTTTTACCCTACGACAATTTCGATACTCAAAAACGCCATAAAAGTAACTGAGTAATGTCTGTCTTACTCTCCGTATTTACTTTGAACGAAAGTTTGAATTTTCTCTATGCTAGCCTATTAATATTTCTCCTCCGAGCATAAGAAATCTTAGAAACTACTTGCTTAGAGTAAACGCTAAGTTCTTTTTATTTGGTTCCTAGAGATGCAACAGTATGGGAATGTTGAACTTGATTTTGCCCTCTCTTGCCCGGGGTCCAAAGACAGACATTGTCCAACTCGAGATAGCATTGTACAGTTGTTTGTTTGCTGCGAAGAATCAGGGCAGCTGTGTGGGCAGGAGATTGGGCGATGGCACACTTCAACCAAGAGGTATTGATTTCCGATAGACTACAAGTGATTTAATGACAGGCCAAACATACGACGAATTTTAAAAACGAGGAGAGAACTGGGCCCGACTTGGGATCGCAACCTTTTTCTGTATTGATTGGATAGACAGCCGGATAATAAACATTATGGCATTTTGACAATATGGCGGATCTGTCTATCTACTCAATCCATAGATACTTTGCAGTCCCAACTCGAACCCAGTTATGCCCTCGTTCAGAACACAGGGAGCTGGAGCTGTAGAAACTAAACTCGAGACTACTATCGATGGCCTTAGACGAATAAAAATGTCATTGTAGAGAAGTGAAATAATAGATCAAATGTTACACTAATAAAAAAGGAAACAGAGAAATTCGCATCTAGAGTAGAAAGAGAGCATCCCGTATTAGGCAAATTGAGATAACTACCTCTAAACAAAATATTAGGAAATTTGTATCTAACGTAAATAAAGATATCTTCATTTTACGCCTACAGAAAGCTTAAGATTTGTATCTATAACATAAATAGGGCGATCCACTTCTAGTACAACTTTATAAAATCTACATCTAATACAACAGTCCAACACCTAACTTAAATAGAGCGTTTAATAAAAAGTAGGGTTATACTCATCCGAAAGTTATAATGAAATCTACATTTAATACAATAGGGAAATCGACATCTTCAATACAAATAAAGAGGTTAACATTTAATACAAGTAAATAGATCAACATTTAATACAAATAAAGAGATCAACATCTAATATACAAATAAAGCGGTCAACATTTGATACAAATAAAGAGATCAACATCTAATGCAAATAAAGAGATAAACATCTAATGCAAATAAAGAGATCAACATCTAATGCAAAAAAAGAGATCAACATCTAATTCAAGTAAAGAGATCAACATCTAATACAAATAAAGAGATCAATATATGCAAATAAAGATCAACATCTAATACAAATAAAGAGATCAACATCTAATACAAATAAAGAGATCAATATATACAAATAAAGATCAACATCTAATACAAATAAAGAAATCAACATTTGATACAAATAGAGAGATCAACATTTGATACAATTATAAAAGATCAACATCTAATAAAAATAAAGAGATCAACATCTAATATAAATAACTAGATCAACATTTAATACAAATAAAGAGATCAACATCTTACAAAAGTAAAAAGAACAACATCTAATACAAATAAAGAGATCAACATCTAATAAAAATAAAAAGATCAACATCTAATACAAATAAAGAGATCAACATAAAGATCAATATTTGATACAAATAAAGAGATCAACATCTAATACAAATAAAGAGATCAACATCTAATACAAATAGTAAAATCCAGATCTAACACTTGAATAACTAAACCTACATCTAAAACAATAGGAAGATCAACATCTAATACAAATAGAAAGATCAACATATAAAAGGATTCAATTAGAGAGATCTAAAAAAGAGATATTTCATGTATAACGCAAATGGAGAGATAAACATTTGAAGTTGTGTAATCTTTATCGAAAGCCTAGGAGAGATATAAAGAAAGAACGCAAATAAAGTAAGAGATAAGATAAACTTATTCACAGTGATTGCTTGCAGGCATAGCAGTCATTGGATCACACCTGTCAGACCTCTTCTTCCCCTTTTCACGACCAACGTTTGCCGCTTTACAGTGAAAACGAACCCATCCTGCACTATGCCCTGGGTAGCCAGCCTCAACATTAGATTTACAGACAAAGTACAAGGTAACGTAAACAAGCAAAGACAAAAGAGATGAAATATGTGAAAGCAAAAGAAAATTGAAAGAAACAGAATTAGCTTAGGATTATAGAAAACAAGAAAGAAAAATATTTGCAGACATTTAAAGATACAAAGATACCGGTTTAAGAAGGTTGAAAACGAAGCGATAAAAAAGACTGTTAAACTAAAAAAACAGCGCAGTAAAAATCTACTCTTGGCTCAAATGCTGCAATCTGATTGGCTACTGTTTTCGCTAATATCTCATACAATAAGGCGTCCTTCTTCCCTTTTCGGAAGAGGAATTAAACTTTCTAATTTAGTTATTAAGAATGTAGATGTTACTATATGACCGGCAGCCGGTAACGCAACTCATAACGCCAAATTGCCGTCAGTTCGGTTTAACTATAGAATAAAACTTTACAAACTAATTGCAACATAAAATGGTATTGCAAGTTAATGATCAGTTTGTTGTCACCAGGCTCAATATAGCACAAGATTTTCATTCAATATTTACAAAATTTTGTACACAATTGACAGCCGTTTAATGCTAAGCTAAAAAAACTACATCGTTAGCATTTTGTTTTATTAAAAATAAAAAAGTTCTGGAAACTAAAATCAAAACTTAATATGATATCATTATCGAGCTGTCAAGCAATTGATGTTGATTTTAGTTTATAAAAGTTTTATTTATAAATGGACTACGGTTCATTTAGTTTTTTGAGTTGCTTGACCAACAGTCAGTCATCTAAAGTGTTAGTGAATGAAAATACTGCAGTACGGAGTGGCTAGCGTAAATTACAAACTGATTTTCCCTTGCAACAGCAGCTTCTGAATTGCTAGTTTCTTAACAAATGAATACAAAAACATTTGAATTATTTGAGTTTAGTTTGTAAAAGTTTTATTTTTATTGTAAAACCAAACTGTCGGCCAGTTAGTGTTTTAAGTTGCGTGCACGATAACTAAAATATCTAGAACATATGGTACAAAAAATGAATTCAAAGTATCAATTTGACAGTTTCAATTGACGAATAGTCGCTGGTTTATCATCCGCAGTATTTGTTTGACTAAATTCAGCAATTCTTTAGCAAAAAAGTAGATGATCGTTGTTCTTTTGTTATTGTTTTTTTAGTTGTTTTTACTAAAGCAATTAGAATATACATATTAGGCGGTGTTTACATGATACCGGATCGAGATTTATTCCGGAACGAAAATGTTACTGTAACGTGTTTACATGAAAAAAATTAAAAAGACCTCGTACCGGAATGAAACGGCAATTACAAGCTTTGTAACCTGGCCAAAACGAACTTGTAAGTGTAGTGCGCACGCTCTATCCGTCCCAGTCTCTTGGAAGTCCAGCCTTGCAGCCATTTTCGTACCAGTATGAACTCGTACACTCTTTACATGATACTGGACTGAATTGTGGTCGGATTTCATTCCGGATTGAAAATTTCGATCCGGCGCGAGAACCGGGATGAGTTCATTCCGGAATGAGTCATTCCGGTATGAAAAATAATGAAGTATCATGTAAACAAATGCATTAGTTTGTATGGAACCGGGATGAACTCGTACCGGAATGAATCTCGTTCCGGTATCATGTATACACCGCCATAGAAGCATTCAAAATTTTTGGAAGTTGTGTCACTGCGTTGGTGGGAGAGTATGTTCCAGAGGTTTTTTTTCCCAACATGAGAACAACAGTGAACACTATGATAATATTTTTCTCTTAAGCTTTGATTTTCATAACAGGCGGAGCACACTCGTCTGTACGAGAATTTAAATTTGTTAATTAGATATTTTAAAAAACTTCTGTTTTCCTAAATTTAGATGGCCTTGTCTGATTTCACTAGTACATATAATGATATTTTATTCAAAACATTTTAAGCAAGTAGAAGCGCGTATTAATAGGGTATTTGTTCAGTAAAGCTTGAATCTGTGTAACAAATGTTTTGCGTCAGTTTTACATTGAAGCTATGAGGTGCCCACTGAGTGAATAGTTTTGTAGCAATTATAATTGTGTGAATAATTGCAGAACAAATATCGTCCTCCTGTCGTGTACTGAAACTATTAGAGAGTTAAACTAAAGCACCGAAACAGTTTTTCACGAAGGAGGTCCATTTTCCGTGAGTGGATCGAGAAATTTTTGACTTAAATCGATTGAAATCCAGACGCAGAAATTGGACTCGTGACATTTATTGGGAAAAAAACTGAGGAAACATCGGGGTTAATACAGTGTAGTTAATTGAGAACTTACCTGTTCGGTTTTTTCAATTTTGCACAGGTATGAAGTCAAACAAGACACTCCTGTTTTATCACGTCAAAGACGGAATGGTTAGTATATATGCATGAGATAATTACTTTCATGATCACACTTCTTTCATAATAATTATAACAAAAACTAGAAAAGCACTCAGAGAGCGCAGATCTCCGCCAAGCATGTTGTGATCCCTCATGGAGCCGGCGCTTATCTCCGGTTTCTGTAGTGTTAAGAAGATGAGAGTCTTTGACTCCCCTGGACAGGACACTAATCCATCGCAGGTTAGCTTCCAGCAGACGCTGGTACTTAATATTTACCTACGATGGGATGATGGAAAGCTGTGTTGGCTAAGGTGAAAAAGATGGTCACACAAATATTGGAATCTCGGCAAAGAGCCGGAATCGAGGTGGTGTACTAGATGACACGCTGCGTTCATGAATAAGAGGGAAAATTGGATCCCCTAAACCGATATTATTAACAAATGTTTCACAAGCATTTTCCCACCTTTCATTCAATGACAGCAAATTAGTTTCCTCTAGTCTCACTGTAAGAGAGATTTGAACTTAAAATTCACGCTTAATTCTTTAACTGAAATGCGTGCGCGGGCTTGTTTTGTATTTCTATAATAAACCTTTCCTAACCTTACGAACTATTGTTTCATTTGCAGCCGCAGTGGAGCCTTTGTCGGAACCAAGACCTAATAGAACAAACACGCCAGGTTCATGTCTTCATATTATATTTCTTTCAAGTATACCTTACAAAAAGGTTTCTAGAAAAATTGTGATTGTATTAGCTCTATATTCCCAGTTTCCGGTGGCTTTGAAATTATCTTCGCTATGAGCGCTGACTCCGAAAAATCATCAGTTACAGGAAAGAATAATTGCTAGTCTATAATTATTCTATAAAAGAGATGCGAAACAGATTGTACAAATCAAAAATTTATTTCTCTTTCGTCCAAAGGCAAAAAAAAAATACAAGGAGCCTTTTCGTTACTAAAGATTTCACCGTTGAGCGTTGATTTCTCTTTAGTCTTTCAACTTTTAATATAGTCTTGTTTTGCCATTTATCATAGACTTTTAATGTTGACTCTGTTTAACTATGTAAGGTTGACGTCTGGGCCTGGTTCCAAAAAATGTTCGATTGAACTTAATCTTGGATCAAAACAAAATTCAAAGACAAATATTTTCATAAGTAAAACTTTGTCATGATTACGAAAATCTGTCCAATTTTAGCGATAGGCGACAATTAAAGTAAAAACCTCCAGCTTAATGCAAGCTTTAGAAAGTAGGAGACAAAAATTAATGAAGAAATAGTCCTGGGTTAGCACTACTTTTAAGCATTTCCAGTTTTGAGGAAGGCTGGCCCTAGTTTAATATTTCACCGTTAACTTCTGTTTCATCGTTCAGCGTTGACTTTTGTTTACCCTTTTAAAGATGACTTCCTGCGTAATCATTAGACGTTGTCTTAGTCTTCTTTGAACGTTCACTTTTTGCTTATTCTTATAATTTTGACTTCTTGCTTAATCTTTTAACGTTGACTCCTTGCTTAATCTTTTGTCGTTGACTTCTTGCTTATTTTTTAACGTTTACTTTTTAACTGCTTAATATAATCTTTTAACGTTGTCTTCTTCAGCCTAACACAAGTGGACTTAAATTTAATCTTCGAACGTCGGCATCATCTTTTAACTTTGATTCCTATTTAACAATTTTGCGTTGACTTCTGTTTGACTTTAAACGTTGACTTGCGTTAGACCTTTTAACATTGACTTGTGTTCAACTTTATGTAACGTTGACCCTTGTTTAACCACTTAACATTGACTTTTAGATTAATTGTTTCTACTCAGAGATTTATAATTGTTGAGAATGCAAGTGTAAATAATAAGGGAACCTCACGATACCTATTTAGTAACAATAACGTACTGCTGTTTCTCCATGGATCTACTAAAATATATCTGCTCTTAAATGTTGTCGCTTTATGGCTCAGTTGCCTAGCAATGTACAAGTTTTGTTGAAACAATAATCGCGTTATGATGAAGTAAGTTTGTTCTGAATAACAACTTCTTCAAAGGTAAGGTACTGTAAATGAAGAATGTTAAGATTTTAATTTGTTTTCGACTTTGCAGTCGGTGCTGTCCTGTTTCCTTGTGATTTTGAAGAAGATTTTTGTCAATGGTTCCACTCATCTGATTCGGATTTCAAATGGTCGAGAAACATGGGATCCACACACTCTCATGGTACTGGGCCGTCCGAGGATCACACCTCAGGAATAGGTGAGCCAAAAGTATTTAATCCCAAAAGAGAACTTTAAAGATTCTTGGCTCGCATTATCATTTTTGTACAATGAGAAAACAAAAAAGTCAGAAATCATTATACTCAATAAGATTTCTTTTTCTGTATTGTAATTGCTGAACACTTTCGGCTTTACTACTAAGGCAATGTCAAAGTTAAGTTGTCAAATAATTTTTTACAAATGGAGTTCGATTGTATATTTAATAACGGCCCTAATTTGTTTAGGCACAGCATTTCATTGGCAAAAAAAATTAATTTTGTTTTGGCGCTTTTTTTGTTCCTTAAAAGACAAAGATTAAAAACTTAAGGTATAATGTACGTTTATTCCTTGATAAAATGCTTGCGCAAAAATTAAAAGTGTTTGTTTTTTTGTCTGTCAAGCCACACAAAGTGCTATTGTATTTAGGATTGTAACTGACCCTTCTATGTGTCATCACACTGATCACATATAAAAATTTAATAACCTTCGTTCACTGGCAAAAATCCGCACCTGCAATTGGTCAAAATCAATCACATTATTTACAATTCTCGTTCATTTTATCGCAAGCAAACTTAGAATTTGCAACTTTGGGCGCTTATAGAAAAATAAATAAAAGTCAAATTTCAATTTTTTTTTCAGAAATTGAACCTAGAAGTAACCTACTCTTGTACTAGCGAAAAATTGTTTTCCTTCATATGCACTTTAAATGGTTTGTTGACCTTGGTGAACTCTTCCGATTTTGCATAGGTCGCGGCAACATTGAAACTGACAAAAGGGTTAATGGTGGAATTTCGAAGGTGCTCAGGATATTCAAACTGTAAAAGCACGGTCTTCAACAAGAGGTTCCGCTATAAAAGGGATAACTCCTCCCACCTCCACACTTTAAAATTTTCAAATCTGCCATACGAAATGGCGGTCCAAATGAACTTCCGTCGCTGAAATAGCAAAACGAATTTGTTAGTTATCAAGCCTCTTAAGAAATAATTGTAATTAATAATAGTTTTTTATATGCTACTGAGAAGGCAACTTATTTCTGCTTAAAATAATTTGTTATTGAAAGTCTTAAATTTTGAATTTCGCACTCGCGAATAATGACCAACGGTTTTGCAGTAGCAATGTCTGGCACTTGGCACGTGGAGATGTTTGGTCGACGATGGTTAAGTAACAACTGAATGTGTGAAACCCCAGGGCTCAACCGTTTTATAGCGGAACCTCGTGTTTCAGGCGTTCGCACGTCCTAAAATAAGCAAATTTTATTGAGTGCGAATGCCTGACCAGGTGTAGACATGGTGTAGGCAAAAGGTGTGCAAACATTGTGCGAGCAGGTGCATGTTTCTACTTTTTGTTTACATAACTCTAGCAGTGGAAGAGTAAGGCGTTTTGTATTCATCACAAAAATCTTTGTCTAAAGACGTTTTCGCTTTTCATTGTGAAATTTACAGCACCGTGAGCGTGGCTGAGGATGTGTAGAATATCCTGTCCGGTTATATCTTATCAAGATGGCAGTTTACCTTCCGATTCGATCTTTTCTTGGAGGGACGACAGAAACTTGTTTGCTAATAACGGCCCAAGGGGACCCCATCGTCATACCATACATTTGCTCCAGATTATAATATTCAACTGAAACAACCATGTTCCATTGTATGCTCGCCTGAAAGATATTTAAGGTCCTGCTTAGAAATGTTGAGGTTGCACTTGGAATTAAACCAGTTGCCTTTAAATTCCCTGTCAACGAGTATCAGATTAGTTTCCTCTAAAAAGGGAACGTTGGTAAACAAAGAGGACACCTCATGCTGATGTTAAGCCCCTTCAGTATCTCATTCACAAAGTCAAAGATTTAAACGACTCTATTATAGCTTTTCAGTAACAGAGATTTCAGCTTGTTCTCAAGCTATTTGGCCAGGGCGTGGTTGCATGTCTTAGTTATGGTAATATGGGTCACATGGGCATAGTCTCATTGTGTGTTTTTGGCAATCCAGGAGCGCCAATCTTGTGTATCTATGCAAATTATGGACTCTTGTGCTTGACATTGATTGCCATTTAACCTTGACAGTGGCATTAGTAGGAACTCAGAAACGTAGGACATTACTTTGATTACTATTTTTACCAATACAGTTGTTTATATCGAAATCGTTAAAAGGAAAAAAAGAGAAATGCCTGATTTGGACATGTTATTAACCGCGAATGTTAGAGATTGGCTACTCAAGATTTGAAATAAATGTAAAGTGGAACTTGTAAATTTACGAATTTCATCTGAAACTATTTGAGCAGGAACACAAAAAAAGCAATGTCTGAACATTGTCGCTCTAAATTAACCTCATTCATTTATGTATCTATTTAAGGTTATTACATATATACAGAGACATCATTACCGCGTCGCTATGGAGACCGAGCAAGACTTATCAGCCCTACTCTTGCCGCAGTTAATCCTCATGCAAATTGCAAGGTTGGTTTGAAATGTCTAACTCGCCCCAGTTTTCATTGTTTTCTTGCTTGCTTTGTTTTCAACCTTTGGGGATCGTTTATTTGATTATCTTTACCATCTTATCTTTTGGGCCGTGGATTTCCTTTTTCTGTTTATTGGTCTTCTTCTTCTTGCTCAATCTCTTTTCTATTTCTTCCGTCTACGTACATACTTATTTGTTCTTTTGTTGTCTATAGATGGAATTTTTTGTACACATGAGTGGAAACGATGTCAAAGCTCTAAATGTTTATCAGGCGCCCGTTGAAGGCCATGACACCTTGAAAAAAAGCTGGTTAGGCAATCAGGGAACTGCGTGGTTTAAAGGAGAGGTGATCTTTGATAGCAGAGAAACATTTCAGGTAGATCTGAACTGATAGGCATTTCTTGACCGAGTGTATATTTAATTTTTCCGTTTCTCAGATTTTCTCGCAATTTAAAGATACCATTTTTGTATCGGGATGACTTTTAGGTTTGTCCTTTTATCATTATTGATATTTTCCAAGAGTTTTCTTCTTGAAACATAAAATAATTAGTTGAAGTAATGTATTTGATGTGGTCTTTAGATCATTGTCATTAATATTCTTGAAAATGTGTTTTATCTAAAACAGATAATTGTGGAAGGAGTTCGAGGGAGGGATTTCAAAGGCGACATTGCTCTTGACGATTTCGTATTTTCCAGTGGCTGTAAACGAATCAGTAAGACATGTCTTGCTTGTTTATTGTTAATTTCTGTCAATTTTATCATAACCTAATCTTACATCATACTCCTGTCAATTCCTAAACAAGGTAATGTCAAAAGTAGTTAAAGCATATGAAATACTTAGTTTTTAGATAATCGAAGAATATCCCAAAAGGCCTTTTGTCCCGCATAGGCAAGTGGGTATGCACTCCATAGTTTTCAGGGTAGAGTTTTGTTAGAATATTAAAAATTTCTAATAAAATATTTTGCTAAATAATTTAAAGCCATTCGTAAGCCTTTAGATCTTAGATAATTGAAGAATATCCCAAACGTAATTTGTCACACATGAACGAATGGAATTGTAGTCCATTGCTTTCAGGGTCGAGTTTTGTTAGAATATTAAAAGTTCCACAAGTCAACCGATTAAGGAATTTCATTTACCCTTTTGCATTCTACCAACAGTTTTTTGCCAGATGGTCTTAACAAAGATCTGTGACCTTCTTTTTTGCTACTGCTGTGCTTAAAGTGCATATGACATAAAAATTTTTCTTTTTGTTTTTAGTAGTTGCATATGTGTATAAAATCACTGTAGTATT
>JAOTRI020142928.1:0-10650 GCA_028564885.2 Zoanthus sanctaehelenae
CCTCTACCAGAGTGCTAGAAAAATTGCCATCCTATCCAACCTTTAAACTATCGAACGCACTTCACTAATCTATGATTGCTGCTAGTATAGTGATATATAATGAGATAATTCAATCTTATGTTTAAATTAACGCTTTGAAATTCTGGCAGCCATGTTGGTGGTAAGTCAAGGCCCACAACATGGCGCCGCAACACATTTTACTCTAAATATTCAGAAGTTTTGTTCGCTAGTAACTCTGTTAAGAATTGTTCTTTTGCTCCAAAAATAATCCCAAAGCTCTTGTTTTAATTGCTCTACAAGCTCATGAGCTCTTTATCTTATTTGGGAAAGAAATAAATATATCGAAATCTTAAAACAGTAAACCACTCGATTGGTAACCAAGAATAAATGCAAATGTGTAAATGGCAGGCGGGAAAAATTCTTACTTCTTTGCCGCGCTCGCCCCAGGAAGATTAAGGATTGGATTGAACGACTATTTTTACGATCGGATTGAACGAATATTTCAACGATTGGATTAAATACATATTTTTTGCATTGGATTGAATAAATATTTTGACTCAAAAGATTGTTCTAATTAAATCAATATTTCAAGAATTAGATTAAAAGAATATTCTGTAAATTAAAGTATTGGATTGAATGATATTTCAACGAAGTCGATTGGATTAAATACATATTTTCTGCATTGAATTGAATGAATATTTGCTGGATCGGATTAATTGAATGAATATTTGCTGGATTGCATTGAATGAAAATTTGCTGGATCGCATTGAATGAATATTTTCTGGATTGGATTGAATGAATATTTTCTGGATTGGATTGAATGAATGTTTTCACGATTGGATTGAATGAATATTTTGACTCAAAAGATTGTTCTAATTAAATCAATATTTCAACTGAAGGATTAGATTAAAATACTATTCTGTAAAGTATTTGATTGAATGAATATTTCAACGGATTAAATTTTGCTACAAATGGCTTGCAAATAACAATGCAAGTGCAAGACTGATTGCTCAACTCACAAGGTTAAGGCGACGGTCGAGTGATTTTAAAGTTTAAAATTTCTTATAAAAATTAAATATTGGTAGTTGTCTTTTAAAATTTGTTGGCCGATTTAGCAAATGTGTCTGGTTTCCCCAGCTTTTTCGCAATATGCAAGCCTGGTCCAAGACTTAAATGATCTTAAAATTATTCTGGAGGAGGGACTCTCTGGCGCGGACTTTTTCCTTTTTTCCCAGGATGCAAAGCGCAGGATAAACCAAAGTTGCCGCACGAAAACGAACGGTTTATGTTCAATTTGGCAGGTTTTGTAAAAAAAATATTGCACAGGATCAAAGCAGAAGAGTTACTTTCGACAATTTGTGAGTGACGAAAGATTATAATCTCCAGTAAAGATTTTAGATTGCTTTGTTTAATGTAGAGTTTGATCTATGTCCAATTTTTTATGAAATATTAGTCCCAGTATTGTTAAGAAAATTCACGAATTAATGAATGAATGACTTCCTAACGTTTAGAAAATTGAAGATCGCGTCCAGCAGTTTCTGGTGCCACGTTTAGATATGTCGCTTACTATATGTTTGAGCCAACAGAATACCTGAATTCGAAATTTTGGCTCCCGTGGAAGCACTTGAGGCATCCAAAATTTAAAACATTTTCAAATTGATCATGAATATGGTTAAGCTTAAGTTTTAAGGACATATATTTGAAAAATATGGACTGCCGGACGTCTAGTAATTTGAAGACCTTGTCAAGGTGCCGGACTAATCAGATCACTGCGTTTAAAAAATGTTCGTGCCTCTCTTTCTCTTCTCCGTGATTATTCATGCTGTTATAGAACATTATTTTCATCGGTATCACAAATATAAAATTATTTATACAAGCAGTTTCATTGCGTTAATTACTATAGGCGTTTGGGTCTGGATGTGTGTTATTTTAATTTTTTTTTATTATAAATAATAATAAATATTATAACAAAAATGCAAAGGATAGTCAGAGTACAGCAAAATAAATATCTTATTAGACAGTTTAGTATATAGTATGGCTGGGTGTTTTTACGAGTTAAAATACACAGGACGAGTAAAAATATCAGCCATACTACATACTAAACTGTCTAATAAGTGATTTATTATCCAATCTTTTATTCGTGAGAAACTAGAACTAAAAACTGCCACGAGCGCAGTAAAACAAGTTTTCTGGAGTACGAATATTGCTCAAAATGTACAATACGACGGGATATATGGACACGCCCCAGACCCTCTCATGGTGTTATTTGTTAGGTTATTCGTGCAGTTGGATAATAAATGTATGATATTTTACATTGATAAAGTTCTAGATTAGGTCCATTTTTGCCAAGAATATTAGAATTGCAACAGGGATAATAGACTATTCCATTTATAATGATAAAGCTTTAAAGCTTTTCTTCTTTTTATTTACTATAATATAACAAAAATGCAAAAAGGGTTGGTTTCCATAATTAAACACATAAATCATAAATATATTTTATATATTTATAAGATATATATATATATATATATATATATTTCAGTTTATTGTGACACAATTGACACTGCTACCATGGCGAGTCATGCTGCATTTTCAATTTATTCTTTGTTTTAGATGCTTATTTACAAAACCACAACGAGAATTATTATATTCATTATAATCAAACAATAGTCTAAAGCTTGCAGTATAAGACCAGTCATTGTCGAAAAAAAAAGATATCGAATTTTGGGTAATTTTTTTGTTTTTCAAAACATCCTTTTTTGCTTGTTAGTATTTAGTTTAAACCATTTGTTGCCGTAAGAGCAAACATAACAAACATTCCGTTGATATTAATTCAATTCTACACCTTCGTAGCTATCCATGGCCACACTGATAAAGTTAAAGAAACACGTAGTATTAGTAAATTATAATATGTCATGTTGTTCAAAAATTATTTTGTGTTCTATATCAAATATAACAAATTAAAAAATATATATTTGATGACATTATTATGGCATCATCAACATAAGACATAACCAAACTTTTAGAATTGTGTATATCTCATGATAATTATAATTTGTGTGAGTTCTTATCATTCTATAACAAAAAGTAATAAAAAGAAAATCAGTCAAGATCTCAAATGACCTTCAGACATTTTTTTTCTTTTGTGACAGACAGAACGTTTAAGCTATTATCATGGCCGAAATGCCTAATAACAAGAGCCAACATCAAACATCGGAAACAGGTCAGTGCAAAAGTGCATGGCATCAATTTTTCAATAATTAAGCATAGAAATCTTTTGCTCATTGAAGAAACCGTTGAGGGGATGTGTTTTTTTGGTTTCTATATATAGTTAATTGAGCATCAAGAGTGTTGTTCAGTGGCAGCCACCCTCATCTCTTTCAAATTGGTATTTGTTTTCCAAAATCAAGTAAAAAGCTTGACTCGTAACATTAAACATTCGGATGTAAAGCATAAACCATACTGCAGCTTGAAAACGCTTTTAAAACAAACTCAACGTAATATAGAAATGCACTGCTTGTTGCTCGTGGCTTAGATAACATATTCATCTTAAGCATATATAGCAGTGTCCCCATGCGTGCTAGTATACGTAAATAACTTAAAGCAACTTATACTGGCACTAAACTAAGAAAAACTTTTTAAAAACAACAAATTATCTGTTTTAAAAAGGCTCAGCGTTAAACTCGTTTTGTTGTTTTAATTTGCTTGTAGCCATAGAACTGTACTGACCGTATTATGAGTCCCAGCACAATGAATCAGCTGTCCACATTTGCATTGCAGTTGCAGAGTTGTACCGGTAATGCGCATGTGTAAATAGCAGAGAGACTGACTGTTAGCAGCAATGGACAGTTATTTCAAACCTTATTAGGCCTTGTTGACATTATCCTTTAAATCTACCGTTAATAAGAGTAGGCCTGAATGCTTGTAACCATGGACAGCAGTTTAGACCTTATTTGGTCTTCTCCTTAGCATAAATCTACCATAACAAAGGGCTAGTTCACACGAGGCTATATATTTCGAAGGTAATAGATATCTCGGTCCTCCGAGTATTCTAGGGCTGAGCTAATCTTCTTTACATTTACTTTATGTTCCAGCCATTCAGTCCTTTCACATGAGGCCGTGACCACTTCGGGATGCGGCCAGGTTTCCTGATTGAGCCAGGGACAGTTTTAATCTTACCTTCCCGAGTTATCCCTAACCCCGGGCTTTCTACATTTACTTTATGTTGCAGCCATTACGTTCACATGAAGCCGAGACAACTCGGGGGTGCGAGGTTTCTTGGTTTGGAAGGTAGGGATAGCCCGGGCCTAGCGGTAAAGTTGTCTCGGTCCATGTGAACGGTTCATACCGATATATCTCGGTGGTTAGGGACAACTTCGTGGATCGTGCGCATGTGTTTCTATCAAAACAAGAGAAGACGGCAGTTACTTAACAACATTAACCGAGACATCTCGGGGTCAAGTTTTCTCATGTGAACCAGTTTCCGAGGTAACTCTATCCGTTCCCCCGAGATATCTCTCCTCATGTGAACAGGCCCTAAGTGGGAGAATGGAGGCTAGTAACCATGGGTAGCTGTTTTGTCTTTTTTAGGTAAACATCAAAGCCAGAATGCTTCTAAAAACAAAACAAATAAACAAACAATACGAACAAACGAACAGTCTATGAAACAGCCCTAATAATGATAGATTATAAAATTGAAGTAAAATAAAAATTCAAAATTGAGCTCGTTTGTCTTCGATCCAGACTGTTTAAGGTAAATTCAAAATGTAAAACCAATTAAGAAACATCAGGATCAGCTACAGGTTGAACTCGCCATTAAAATTTAATAAGAAAAACGTTGTGGAATATCCGATGTATTTTGGTTTCTTACAATTACAGGTCTTGGTGCTGCCATTAACATTCACAACGCTACCAGTGTTGTAATAGGCGACGATATTAAAGTTTCGACTCCTGCTTTGAGTGACAATGAATACAAAGGTAAGAACTGATCTTGATTGATAATATGGCATGCTACTTTTTATTTGGCTCTTTACTTTATTCCTGTTTAGAAAAGTGTCAATAAAATATATATGTTTTTGTCAAGTTGATTAATTTAAGGGCATAACATTTTGTCAAGTTGATTAATTTAAGGGCATAACGTTTATAGGGGAAACGGAAGAGAGAGAATATAGGTTAAAAAATCCAGTCACTGCGCATGCAAAAATGATTTTTTCTTTTATTTTGCGCAGACAAATAATTTTTCAATAAACATAACTTTTTCCGCAATTTTGGAGTTTTTTGAGCACTTGCTGTAATTTGAAGAAGTTCTGGTAAACTAGCTGCGCGATTGATTTTGATTTTATGAATGTTTTTACCGATTCATCTCTTTCCCCGGCCCTGCCCCTCAGTATCAAATGTTACATTAATTTATTTTTTCTGCCCACTGCTTGTCTGGCATCATTTTAGTTAATTTTTAGCTCATTTATACGCGCGCACCAGTGCAAGCAATGAATGAATATCGCGATAGTGAAATGTCGACGGACATCGGGAGACCTTTGACAGTTGACCTAATATTTTTGTCATCACTTTTAACATAGAGAACTTGGCCTGTAAGCTAAGTGCACTCTTTTTAATAAGAATATTTTAAATTTTCTGATCGAGGCTATTCTTACTTTTAGTCAAATCTATTCTGAAAATATTATAATTGCGAATATGTGTAGTTTTGCATGGGAGAATGATTGTGACATCGGTAGGCAATTGATTTGTATTTGGTATTGACATTTAAGCAATATTATATTGTTAAAAGTTTCAGCGTTATTAGTAAAATTTGTCTAATTCCAGCCACTATTGTTATATAGCTAAATCTACGCTAAATCATTTTATAAGACTAGTGGCCCATGGGGCCGGCGCTTTAAAGATCAAGTTTAAGTTCAATTTACTTGCCATATACAAATATTATAAAAGTTAAATACAATATTATGTAAACGTAAAGAGTTGACATGGCGAGTACGCTCATAAAGAAACCACTGGGCTTATAAACTTTGATCTTCCTCCATCTGGCAGGAACGAGTGAGGGACTGGTCATATAAAACAAATACAAATTATATTATATACAACAAAATGTGTTTGATAAATAATGGATATATATATACAGAACAATGTAGAAAATCAGTAATTCTGAAACAATAATTATATATTATAGAAAAAGAACAGCACAAAAGTACAGGCACGATACAATACGATACAATTTATGACTCGTAGTAAGCATAGTTTTCAAAAAGAACTTTTTTTAACATTTTACTAAATAATCCAACATTCTCACAATACTGAATTTCTCGACTGAGAGAATTATAAAGTTCTGGACCTTGAAAACGTATTGAAATTTGATGAATATTTGTGCGGCATGGGAATATATAAAAGCAGTGTAAATTTCTAGTATTATAAGAGTGTATATGATTTGTTGAAGCAAACATGTTTCGGAAAGTATTTGGAAGTAAAGGGGAACTGCTAAACAGCGAAACAGCGAAACAGCAAAACAGCGAAACAAGGTTTTTTGGGTAGGGACAAAACCTGGCCTGCTGTATTTTTTGTTTACGTTCTAAAAACAGTCAAATGCAAAAGCAGCATAAACAACAACACAAACTGACACCTGTCGATCAAGCAATAATGACGTCACCAGTCACGCGACATTGGAAAATGCTTATAACTCTTTTAATTGAAACATACGAATGTCAAACGTTAATTGTCAACATCTTCCTTGACACAAATAAAACTGACACCTGTCTATTAAGAAAATGATGACGTTATCAATTACGTGACATTAGGTGCAGGTATTTGGACAAATTTCCATGTTGTGATATTAATGAGTGTTTATCATTTTGAAAGGAGATTGATAATAAATAAGATTGATACTAACTGCAGGTTATGTGTATATATGAATTCGTCGATTGATAACGTTTGATATGTCGAGCCCCACACTGTGGCGTTAGGTAAGGGTAAATTAGGAAAAAATACAAAGTACGCAAGGAAGTTGTCGAAAGGCGGAAACTTGATTTATTATGCCAATAGACTTTGAATTTTTCTAGAAACATTTAAGATATGTGGTTTCCAAGAAAGATTCTCATCAAGAATAACACCCCAGAATACTACTTCATTGGTCTGTACAGTACCACAATTGTTTATCTTTACAGATATATCATGCTTTTGCCTTTTCTGTCTGGGTTAATTTGAAAACCATGAATTTGCATTTTTTAAAATTAATTGACAGTTTGAAACTTGACACCATTGAGATAAAATCAGTAATTCTTTATTGATAATTTTTGATAGAAAATACTCATCCTTATCTCCGGATTCAATAGTGTTTAGCAAATAAAAGTGGAAGGGACACTAATCTATCGTAGGTTAGCTCCCAGCAGACGCTGGCACTCATTTACCAACCCCTGAAGAATGGAAAGCTGAGTTGGGTTTGGCGGAAAAGAAGCTTACACAAATATACGAATCCTGGCAAAGTGCCGGTATCGAACTGGGGACCTTGTGGTTGGAAAGTAGAGATGTTACCAACTGCGCCAACTACGCAGTATATATGTTTATAAAAACGAATGTATTCCTATCCACAATATCGTTGCCCGGGCTATGAACTCTAACCCTAATCTCAATCTTTACCGGCAAACCCTAAACACTGAGAAAAATCGGCACCCGCAGAACGATGCCTCAGTTTTTTTTTTTAAATTTACTTGTATGTTGCTAGTAAAACTACATTTTAAGTCTGTTTACTTATCAGGGCAAGGGAAATTAAAACTATTACTATCCACATGTTTATTTCTTTTTAGTTGAACGACAACTAGATGGCTTTCCCGAAAATTACGCAAATATAAATACCGGCTTGTCTAGACGAAGCAGAAGTGAATGTACTCGCCCAGCTGAAAGGCCTTCGCTAACTCCTCGACCGCATTCTACTCCTATAAGCAGCTCCGAAGCTGACTTCATGCCCAATTTTAGCTATAGGCCGCGGACTTATCAATTGCCAAGCCAATCCTTGCCGAACAAGTATGTAAATGGCTCACGGAGCAAGAAAAACCCAATAAAAACCTTTCGTATTCTTAACAACCCGCCAGAAGGTTTGCACTATTCTTTTTTTATTATAGTTTTGTTCACAACATGTTATATTTCAGCAGTTCATTTTACAGGATTATCTTATTTCTTTTTTGAATGAACTTTATACAAAGAAATATATGTGCCGTGTAACTTGTCTCGCCGCCTTATTTTCATGCAAGTATTGCGTGACAAACGGCACGTCACGGGTGGCAGGCAACGGGTGACGGCTGATGCCGGGTTGGAGAGTAGTGGGTAACAAGTGATTGATGATGGCTAGAAATTCACGTTATTTTGAGGAAATAAAGCCATTTCGATTCCTCAAAAGAAGCTTTCCGAATATACTTGACAGCTGTTCGCCAGGATGCAATGTTAGCTGTAGAACACTGAGAGAGGCAACCGTTTATATCAAATAGCAAAAGCAACACTAGCATTACTATACTGTTCTGTCAAAGCTAACAATCGAAACATTAAAGTCTAATTTTAGTTACAAAATACAGCTTACAGCAAATGATGTTTTTAAAAGGAAAGACCACTTGCAGGGTTATAACATCATCGATCCAGTGTTCATCAGTTGACACAAAGCCAGGGTCATTACCAAATTTTGAGAACGGATACCTGAAGAGACATTTATATATATGGAATTTACCCTACACGCGTTTGAAATAGCAGGTTCAGTGTGTTTCCTACCCACGCACTTTTTATACACAAAATTATTTTGGTTTATGAAAAGTCTTTGACTAAAATCAAAATTTAGAAGTAGCTGGAACCAAGTCTAACTGTTTAAACAAACAAAGTGACCGGAATGTGGATCTTTTGATTCATATAAACTAATTTTTTTTATAAAACTAAAATGTGTATTGAAGTTTAAAAGTAATATACTGTTTTTATTCACTTGAATACAGGAATGTTACAGACACGCGAAGAGCTTGGTATTGGAACGGACTTGATCATTGAAAACATTACAAATGACTTGGGAAGGGACCGAAAGAAGACAGAGAAGTTTATAGTGCATGAACTTTTGCCAAAGCTTGAAAAATCATGCACAGATTGGTCGAAAATTGGAGAAACAAGTGTAGTTATTGCTTATCTTGCTTGTGCTTCGATCAGTGACATAATCACGACACATGCTATGGAGTTGTTGTTGCAGCTGGTCTCACGAAATAAACTTGATGGTCAAACTGACAAACTACGGCAAATTGAAGAAATGTTTCGAAATTCAATTACTTTGGACTCCTTCAGCAAGCAAAAACCGGAGTTGCAGGAGAAAGCTATTGATGTTTTTAGCAAACTCTTGATTCTGTTACTGAAAGAAATACCGAAACATAATCACGCTCACTTCACGTCCAAAAGCGAGGAAGAGCTGAAAGGAGTTGTTGCAATTCTTCAAAAGCGTTACAAGACTCTATCAGACCATAAAAGAGCAAGAAACTCGCGACTAAAACTGGCATTAGATGTTATTTCAGAGGCGGTTGAGAGGATGCTTGGTGTTAGTTCCAGAAGCGAACAGCATTTAGGCTTTCTCGAGGAAGTAAAATTGGCGTTGGAATCAATAAATGATCCAACTAAAACCAAAAAGCTGCTAAAGAAGTACCAGAAAAAGCATCCAAATCATTCTTGGTTTGACGTTGTTTACTCCATTAACCATATTTGTGGGCAGGTATGGTTGAAAAACATCTATAAACCTATTAAGAATCTCTTATAGTATTTAAAATAATAATAACAAAAATAATTCAAAACAATTTGATTAGAAATCTTAAAAAAACAATCCGATATAAATGTTATTTTGCCTTACTTACTTGTTTTAAAGCTTTCCATGAATGCAAAGTTAAAGAAACCATTTCACAAAATGTTCTAGTACTCATAAAATTAAAAAGCAAATAAATATATTAGGACCTAGAACTCCTCACACTGCTGGCCGCACCGCCTTTGTTGGATGAAACAATTAAAATTACTCGATTTAACTGTGGTATAAGCCCAGTCTAGGTTTGCGTTTTCTATAATTATATCGACGTATCGACAAACGTGTAAGCCTGCGTTACCATAGCTACTTGAGTCGGTCAGCGGTGCGACGACGCCAAGATATTTCAAGACTGAAAACAACAGAACAAGGGCTTATTAAGGCGGGAGTACACCAAAACAAATGTATGAAAAATAAGCTTTTTGTGGGGGAGTGTGGCCATATAAAAACTCTTGTTTTTTCTTAGCTTTAATCAAAACCTTGGGAACTGGGTTTTGCCTGTATGTGCGACGACACGTAAATGTTAGTCACGTGACATATCGCATCGATTTTCAAATCTTTTTTTGAGAGGCGGTTTCAGGTGAAAACGGCCGAAAAAATGCCTTTTTGGTATTTTTGGGCAGATCTCGGGTGCCTGAGCTCATCATCAAGAGCTGAGAAGGCTTAAACCTTATTGGCACTGTGATTATAGCAAAATAAACCAGTTTGTTTGGTTCGAGCACTGGCTGCTTGCTGTATCATGGAAAAGGCTTCCTACGAGTGCATTTCTCTTAGTTTTATTGAAAGCATAAAATGTCTAGAGAGCTTTTGGTGCAGAATGTTAGCTTGGTTGGAGACTT
>JAOTRI020142939.1:0-10650 GCA_028564885.2 Zoanthus sanctaehelenae
ATTTAAAACTTGAATGTTGAATTTAAAACTTGAATGTTGAATTTAAAACTTGAATGTTGAATTTAAAACTTGCATGTCGCACAAAAAACATGAATTTTGGCGGGGATATAACGCCATAAACAAAGACAACCTACAACTTACAAGTACAATTCTTCCCTACTTACGCAAATAATAAAAATATTTAAACTTTGTTAGAACACAAAAAATTGCTCAAGATTAAAATAAAGGCAATAAAAAACCACGATTGAAAATTGGAATATCCGTACTTTAATTTGTACTGAAATGAATAAATTAGTTTTTTGTGACGATCCTTTAATTTTAGTTAACTTCTTCACTTTCATTTTCTCCTATATATCAATAAAGCATCTGATTGAGGCAGCAAGAAAATAAAATCCAATTAAAGTTCTTTTCACTTGCTGCACTTTTTTTCTTTATGTCACTGTTACTGATTTCTTCACTGACTGGTCCGTGCGCCATGTTTATTTTTATTTGCCACGCGAAGCAAAGATTTAACTCTCCTTATCTCCCTTTATCAAATAAAAGCTATGCGCAGTTTGTGGATTTTAATTGGCATATATTCTGATTGTTCTCATAAAAACAATGTGTGTGTGTGTTTATAACATTTACTGTATTTTACATTATTTATATTAACAAAACTTATCCAGATCCAAATTGTAATGTAAATCAATAATTACTTTGTAAACCAACTTCCAAGTATTTCTAGGTTTAAAGTTACTTTTGGAAGTTGGTACCCTTCTTTATTTATTTAAACAAATGATGTAAATTCAACTTTTTTTATTTATTGGTACAATAAAGATTCTATTTATTATTCTTTTATCTTCCCGTGTGCAAATAAACTCACCAAAGATGGTACTTGCTGGGGAAAAAATGGCTCATTTCCGGGCACGTCTGTGTCACGCTTTTGGCATGAATAATATTGACCATGAGCTCGAACGCATGGGGAACTGGGACTCAGTATACAAAATGGCTTGCTGTACATTCTGGTTAATCTATTTAGCGGGATATTTGACGGACTCAAGACGAGCTTTATTTTGATACCAAATATGTGGATATAATATTTATTTTTCACCGTTTTGTACTTGCTCGAATTCCAGTCAAGATGGCGAATGGAAAAGATGTCTGATTTTGTTTCATTTTCAAAAGGTTTTAACTCTCTGTACACGGGAAATCACCGTTGAATGGAACAAGTTTTGATCACTTCATCTCGCAGGTAAGAACTTGTTCGGAGCCGATTTTTAATTTCTTCAAGCATTTGTCTAAAAAATTTCCTTATTTTGTGGTACTTTCGTATTTACATCGGCTTTCTCAAATGATAGACCTGTTTGTAATGTAACCCCCAGTGCCGGATCCAAAGAGGGCAAATGTCTCCCAGACGGGGATACAAAAAGCGATTTGATGTCAATCAATACAATGCTGCCTACAAGAAAGCACAGAGTGAACTTGGGAAAAAACAATCACCAGCACAAGGGATTTGCAAAAAAAAAAACAAAGAGGCTTATACGCTTACAGACTAAGGTAGGTTATTTTCGTTGCAACGAAAGGCTGTTGTTTCTTCTTGGCATAAGGGGGCGTCCACAAATCGATGTGGCACCGCTTAACGTCCATTGGACGTTAAGGGCTTACCCCCTCCCCCCCTTCTTAACGTCCACTATTGTTTTTGTCGTTCATAACTTGCATTATTAAATTGATACAAATCAATTCACGCCACTGACCCACACAGACACAGTACACACCACCGAGTTATATACTGCACTGAGTCTGAGCACCGGCGAAAACCATTGAGGAAAATAACTCTCTTACCTTTAATTCAGTTGCTATCTACCTTATAGCATGTTGATATAGGTCTTGGCTGAATTTATGCACACGAGCAGCATAAAATTGAATCTCAATATAGCTTGAAAGTTTTCCGACCGCCATGTTGGAAAATACAATAAAAATAAGTCAACGGAGTATTTCAAAACTCGTTACCAGTATCCGATCATATGTGAGACGCGCAGCACGTGAATAAATGGCAGTACCTGTCTGTCCTGGCCAAACAGCTTACTTTGTTTGGCACTTTTGCTCACCAAGAGAGTGATAAGAATAATCAGGGAGAACAAAACAAATCATTGTAACTGAGGCTCAAGATCTGTGGAAACAAGCGAGTGAAAAATAAAAGCAAGCTTTTGAAGCACTGCTGTCTGGAGAAAAACCATTTAAGTCCAAAAATTCTGAAGAACCCAGCACAAGTTCAACTGTTGTATGCAGAAAGCCTGGTGATGGCTACTTTCAGTCGGATCGAAGTACCGAAGGCAAAACTTCTTCAAGTCAGTCGGCAGAAGTTATTCTTGTGAAAGAATATGATGCCGATGGCGGTCAAAGTTCATCTAGAACTCTGCTTTCTTCGACAAACGTAGCCAATGCAATCCTGGTGGAGAACGAGAAAGTTTCTTGAAGGAAAATGAGAAACAAGAAGTAGTGTCTTTTCTTGAAGCGCTGTGTCCGCCAATTGTAACTGAAGATTTTATCAATAATAACTCCTTTGTCGCAAGTGCCATCCCCTGCGCAAAAGCATATAATTATTATCAAGAACTATGTCATGAATATCGTAAGCAGGAGCTTCGAAAAGGCCGTGCTTCAAAGCTCTCCTCAAAAATGAAATAGATTGATGGCCTCATACAAGATTTACGATCAAAGTTGAAAGAAGCTAGCGAAATCGACTTGGATCTTAGTTCAGGTACACCGGCCTTGGCCTTTAAAGCCACTCTCAAGAAAAAGTTTTTATCTGAAACAACAGCAAGATTTGTCAGAGCCCATTCAAAGCTTACTGACGGAGAAAGTTTTGCGAGCATTGCGTCGACGAGTAAGCCAACAGAAACAAATTAAATCAAGGCCATTCACTCGTCATCATCAAGAGCAACTTATACTTGAGTGCCAAAATTCTGAAACACTAACTTGGGAAGAGGTTTAAAAAAACTTAGAACATTTGCCTGATGGAGTTCTAACTGCTCTGCAGCTGCGTGATTTGGCCATGGTGCTCGAGGAAGCCCTGTGTATGACACTTGGAGACATAGTGGGGGCATACAGTATTGCAAGTGATGATGTAGATAAAGCTTTGACCGCTCTAATTCAGAACTTCGCTTTCTTATACGTCAGCAACGGGAGAGTCCGGGTTTTGATCAACGTTCATGAAATGGTCCTAACTCAAGATGTATTTGAAGAAATTTTAGCCATTAATGATAAGCAAGTACCAAGCCCAGCTGGAAAAAAGCCAACAGAAAGTAGCAACCAAGAGAAGAACAGCTCACAGAGTAAAGATTCTCAAGATCAACAAGCAAAGGGGCGTGAGAACGTTGCGAAGGCAGCAGACCATCCCTTGTTTCTAAGTTCCCAAATATTATACCAAGAACCACCGAGCTCCTCAAACAACATTCATTCCAGGCCGAATCGCGACGAAGGACCAGTACAGCAACGGGAAATGGTGTCTCCCTTGCAGAGATTCAAGAGCATTTATATCGTACTGTCCCTGGCCTGAAAGAACATGGCATCTGTCGTAGCACCACCCACTCCCTCATTGTACCACCAAGGAAAGGAACCCTACGAGCCCAGCACTACAAAAGCCACATCGATGCCCAAGTTCCTGGGAAACGTAACTGCTACAGAGAGAATCACGCTGATTTACATTTCTTGTTTGCTCGTGTGGCTTACCGCCAAGAACTGGCATCAAAGTTTTCCGATGAGGTAACTGTGTTCAGTGCAGACGATATGAACTAGATAAAGGTTGGGCAAGCTGCTGTTTGTCGCTATCATCAGATAGGCAGATTTTTCATGGCTGACCACGACTTCCCGCATCCGAAATATATCTTTTGGTACCATCAGGCTACATGACTCTTCAGTCACATCACTGTCCAGAAAATGATTTGGAAGAGGATACAAAGGAGCTTCGAGCCCTTAGCGACATAGCCAACAACGATACGTTGCCTGATGTTCAAGATCTGCCAGATTCCCAGTCAGAGCCATCCAGTTGTGAAAGCTCTTCAAGTGTAGAAGCAACTATGGAACAAGATAAAGGTAGGCCCCATCTGCCACGACCAAGAACAGGCCCTGCCAAAATTGTGTTACGGTCTACTAGGTTTTATCATTCGTCATCTCAAGTTCATGCGAACGACCTCCGTAAGCTTCTCGAAGTTGAAGTTCAGAAAGGCAAGTCAGTTGTTTTCATCCTCACTAACAATGGTCCTGAATGGCAGTCTTCTTCCCTGTGCAACTTGTTGTATTTTATGCGAGCATGGAGAGACACAGGACTGGACATGCTCTTGCTTTGTTCTTTTGCTGCAGGATATCTGGCATATAATCCAATCGCCGGAGCACCTATGGAACCCCCTATCGAAACGTCTTGCAGATGTCATTTTGTCAGCTAAGCTGCCAGGCGAAGATAAGGCACCTTGCCAACAGTGTCTGTCCGAGCAGGAAATGAGGCAGAAGGAGGCTAAGGTCTTTGACAAAGCCATGAATGATCTGTGTGACGAATTCTGGAAAGATCATACTTTCGATAGCTTCTCTGTAATTGCAGAAAGTATTCCTTGTCTGTCTAATGAGACTGACGACGAAGGTCTGTATTCAGACTATGTTTAAGTCCACAATTTATTGAAAGGGCCAATTCGAATCGTGAGGGGAACTCCTAGAAGAATTGCGATTTATGCTTGAGCACATTGATCGCAAGAAGAATGAAGTCGTTCTGAAGAAGTGTGTGGATCCGGTGTGTGGTCATTGCTCAGGGAGACCGGTAGTAGCTCACAAGATCTTTTCCTTTCTTAATGAGAGGACACTCTTTAATCCCATGGAGAGTGATACCCATCCAGGGCACTACTGCACATTTCTTGAGATGTGCAAGAAGCCACCCACTGATCTGCCAGAGGGAAGGCATCCCGACTGGTAGTGTTGGAAAGTGGGGAAACTGCAGCTCCTTTAGGTTTTCGTCCAGGACTGAGATGCAGCGGCACAAGTCCTTTTTCCATCGACGTCCGCCAAAATGGCAGCGACCAGGAAATCACATCTGCAGGTTCAAGATCGTGGATGGTGAGTCTTTGGTGGAAAGAGAATGTGGGTTGCAGTTTCAACCAGACTCGGTCCCTCCCAAGCGACCCAGAGAAGGAGAGGGGAGAGAGGAGAACACCGGACAACAGTTGGATGAAGAAGTGGAGAGATGTGCGGTCTGCACATTGACAGATGAAGATGAAGTTGAGAGGGATCGCGGCTGGATTGAGTACGACATCTGTGGGAGCTGGTACCACCTTCACTGCCTCCCAGAGGACTACAAGACCCCAGACCTGGAAGATCTTGACATCAGCAACATCTACTGGTCGTGCCATCAGTGTAATTGAGCTATTGTGTTTGTTATGTACTCGTTAACTTTAGTTACTATTGATCTATCACGATTCATGGTTTTTCATACATTGTTATAACTTTTGAAGAACTGATGTAAAACAGTCTCTATGTGATTGGATGTAGTGAATATAGAAAGCAAGCAGTTAATATTCCATGGATTATATAGGTTCAGCGTTTAATGTTTCATATTGAAAAACCGTTAAATGTTATGGTTATGTTCCAGGACAGAGTTCTCATTGTAAAGTTATGTTGTAATTGTCACCTCGGAAGCTGACTCTGACTTCATAGAGCTGACAGACAGACACAAATGAGCTTGGTAATGTATTAAAGATTACATTGATTCAACTTCATAAAGCATGCTGATTTTATTCTTTTAATACTTACACCATTTTAAGCGTTTTTTCCTTAACATCCACTGGCAACCCTCTGAACCCCCTCCCCCCTCTTAATGTCCAATGGATGTTAAGCGGTGCCACATCGACTTTTGGACGCCGCCTTAACTCATCGCCATAAACAAACTTTGATTCAAGATCTGAGTAATAAATTCAAACATTTCTAAATCATCACAGCAAACAAACTTCCATTCGTTTAAACATTTTCAGCTCATCATTGCAAACTAATTTCAATTGATGAGAAGAGTGATTACTTAAACATTTTAAACACACCAAGACAAGCAAACTTGGAATAAGACTATAAAATTTAAAAATTTATCGAACACCAATGCAATTATAAAATACAGGGTTCAAGATTTCAGCTGCTTAGCATGTAGTCATTTCAGAAACATTTTGTCAGTAGGTGTGTTTAAAGAATTATTATGTTTTTGAAATAAAGTCTCATGGGAAAATTTAAATGCATCATTAAATTTGACCCGCGGGTAGCTACAGGATGATATTTGGCCACGAGACAACAGCGGGATAAATCGCGAGGGTAAAATCCTATTCTTTATGGGATACAAGTCAACAGGACGGGACCACGGGTCAATCCCGTGGGTCAATGTTACAATACTTCTGGACAACACTGTATAGCTTGCATTTTCTAAGTAGTTTATATTTTAGTGTTTCAAAAAGTAAATATAGCAAGCTATTTGTTACAATATGTAATAAGTTAATGATTAACTATGAGAACAGGTCATGTGGAGAATGATTATGAATAGGAGATCTCTTAATAATGTATCATCTTGAGTGCTAAACTATTAAAATATATGATCTTGAAACATGGTATCACAAGTGGAATACTGAGATTTACAACAACAAAGATATGAGACAAGAGGTACGTACCTTTTACTGTTGAGTATTAAAAAGGCTGAAAATAGTGTTGACAGCAGAACAGATTAGCCGAACAAACAACACAAGGACCCACAGTGCCAATGCCCTCGCTACAAACCCTTACAGGGATAAATCTGCCAGACAAGCTATCCATGACGGGAAATGCTGCAGTAAACTGGAAAATATGGAAACAGAGATGGAACAACTATGTGATTGTAGCAGGACTCACTGCTCAAGTACCATCCTACAAAATTGCTCTGTTCCTTCATTGTATTGGGGAGGACACCTTGAGAATATACAACGCATTTCAATTTGACAATGCCATCTATTGCAATAACTTGGAGACGATAATCAAGAAATTTGACGAATACACAATCAGTGAACTAAACAAAACCTGCAAACGATATACATGTATTTTCAATAGCAGGAATCAAAAAGAAAACAAATCAATCGACGCTAATGTCACGTGCCTTCCCACTCTAATGAAAACATGTAATTTCTGCGATTATATCAAGGACTCAATTTTATGTGACCGAATAGTTCTTGGTATTCAGGATCGATGTCTAAGGAAACAACTTTTACAAAACGCAACCTTGACCTAAAACAATGCATCGACTTTTTTAAAAGCACCGAAGCTGCTAATACATGTAACTTAAATCGATCACCAACAAAGGAGTAGAAGATGTACACAGTGTGACACAAAACATTCTCTTAGAACTGTGCTTATAGACAAACCTTATAATTTTTTGTTTTGTTGTTTATTGATGTTTCAGTTTAGAGGACATTTTCCTTAATTCCAAAAAAGGGAGGATGTTACAATATGTAATAAAGTAATGATTAACTATGAGAACAGGACACGTGGAGAATGATTATGAATAGGAAATCTCGTGATAATGTATCATCTTGAGTGCTAGACTAATAAAATCTTGAAACACTATTATGTAGACATGAGTGTTTTACTGGAAAATACGCCATAAAAACTACATCTGGGACACGAGTGGTTTATTTTCCATAATCTCACACGTGAGTTTTACGATGATGTAATTTTGGTAACTTCCCTTTAACAAAATAAAATTCATATCTTTGCTCCACCATGTAACATCCTCCATGTATTCTATTTTTAAAAAAAAGTACTTACTTTTACCAATATCTTGTGAATTTCCTACACTGGTTGTGATAGGAAAGTATATCATGACTTTCTTACTTTCATTTCTAATGAGACATATTCTAAAAATAAGCACACAAACACATCAACAATGCTCAGTATTTAACTAGCCATTTTCTAACATGAGGAGCATAAGATTCAGAAAGAGAACAAGACTAAAATAAATTTAAAAAAAAAATAATCACACTCGTACAAAAAATTGGTATATGCCCCGACCGGGAATCGAACCCACGTCTCCCTGTATTCTAGTCAGTCCGAGTGCTAAACACTACACCATCAGGGACCACCATGCTGGCAACGCAGTAGTTTAATTAGTTAAGTTGGATAGCTTGAGGATTCCTGGGCACAATTATTCTTGAGTGAAATGCAAATGTGCCAAACACCACTGTGAAGTATTTCTACTGGATATTTGGCTCAGATCAACCAAATAATACCAAATACGAGAGAACATGAAACATACAACAGACGGCTTTGGCCCAAGCCTATATAAACATAAACATATGTATATTGTTCAGTGGAATGGAATAAAGAATAAATAAAATCATACGATGTAGTGGTTTGCACTCCTGACTAGAATAGGGAGACGTGGGTTTGATTCCCGCTCAGGGCATATATACCAATTTTTCATTCGAGTGTATTTATTCTTTATTCCATTCCACTGAACAACACACATGTGTTTAAATTTAAAAAAGCTTAATTTAAAGCTGCAAGCTATCTGCTGAAAAAATTCTGTATTTAAACAAAAATTCTAACACAAAATCAGTCATACAAACTATTTCACTGCTTAACTTAAAATTTAAATGTTTCTTCTACGAACCTATTGGTAGTTTGAAAACAATACACTATTGCTACAGTTTAGCTCCAGTTTATGGAGAATTAAGTGGACGAAAGTCCCCCTAGACTGGACACCAACCATCACAGTTTAGCTCCAGTTTATGGAGAGTTAAGTGAAGGAAAGTCCCCCCTAGACTGGACACCAACCATCACAGTTTAGCTCCAGTTTATGGAGAGTTAAGTGAATGAAAGTCCCCCTAGACTGGACACCAACCATCACAGTTTAGCTTCAGTTTATGGAGAGTTAAGTGAATGAAAGTCCCCCTAGACTGGACACCAACCATCACAATTTACCTCCAGTTTCAGTAGAGTTAAGTGGATGAGAATCCCCCTAGACTGGACACCAACCATCACAGTTTAGCTCCCAGAAACACTGGTACTTATTTACCTAACCTGGAAGAATGGAAATCTGAGTTGAATAAAACAAATAAGAAAGCAAACAAAAGTTCAAATCTTGTCAGGGCCAAGGACTGAACTGGAGGAAGGAGCTTGATCAACTGTGTCATGCAGTTTTAATATCTAGAAAAAAAAATTCCCAGGGGATTTCCCATAACATAATGTGAGTGCATTAGCATCTCTGGGAGTGTAGTTAATAATCGAAAAAGCTGTACATAAATTACATTTACTACATTAACTGGCTTGGCATTAACAAGCTTAATGTCACACTAAACTAATGTCAAGAGCTCAAATTGGAATCAAAACAGTGATTTCTTGTTGTTTATAAAGTTACACAGCTTACTTGCTCTCTAAGAAAAACCATTTATCAGCATATCAAAAAGAGAACAAACTTTTTAAATTAAATGTGAAAATCTTTTACACAGAGTATTTGATATGCAGGTTTCAGGTTGGTTCATTTGGATTAAGTGAAAACAAACGAAAAAGTCTCAAAATGCTTCAAAAACCTTTGACTCGGAGCGTTCGATCAGCGGGTTCAAAGTTCAAAGAATACAATCATACCAACTGTCAAAGATGACATGCTCAAAATGAGCAACATTTTATCAAGGATCGATAAATAAATAAAAAATAGAAGTTAAAATTGTAATTAGGTGTGACTGCCTTCACAAAACACAAGTTTGGATGATAAAAAAATTAAAAGCTGCTTTTTTACTTCCTTTGATAGTTGGTATACAACAACACATTTATTGAACTTATTAACACTTGGAGCAGCGTGTGGTTTCTTTCCAGCATGTTTTGTGGTTTCTCTCTCGGTCTCGGGACTACAACTGGTCCCTACGTCTTAATCAATAGTTTAAAACATAATAATACTAAACTGGCTTTATACACGAATTTTGTTAAAAGAATCGCTAACTTAACCTAAGCTAATTCTGCTGACAAAAATTCTGATATTTAACACCTCTTGGAGCATGAAGCAGACTTTTACTCGTTTACTTACAAATATCGTCACGTTCGATACAAAAACTAAAAACTTACCAACTTCAGTTTTGCCCAGCTATTAACATGAAAATATTTTAGAACATGATTTTTCTCTTGTGACATTTAGAACTGCTTTTCCAACATTTTCTACAGACAACAATGCTTTTGTTCACAAATGCAGCACACTCATATTTTGGTAATCACTGAGTCGGTTTGTTAGCATTCTCGTCCCCAGAGCCCTTTTTACCTTACCAGGACTCGCGCCAGTGCTGCAAGAACAATTGTCTCGCGGTACAGACATCCTTTCTCACACATTTATTACATACTCCTAATGAATCACTTAGTACGGAAGCCCAAAAGGATCACTTTCTACCACAATTTGTTTTTGCTTTACATTTTGCCTTCATTTTTTAATTCTTTTTTTTATTTTTGCTTTTGATATTTAATTTCGAAGTATCTGTATAACCAGCAGCCGGTCACGCAACTCAAAACACTAAATGGCCGACATCTCGAACTGAGTTCACTTTTACTAAAAAAATAACTTTTACAGGGGCGTGCGCAGAGGTTTACGGATGGGGGTTCCAACTTATATTAGTACAAAGTATGTATATACTAATTTTGCAA
>JAOTRI020142950.1:0-10650 GCA_028564885.2 Zoanthus sanctaehelenae
AACCAGATTAAATCAAAGGTGGTTTTTAGCCAAGGCATGAAATGCGACGTGAGATTACTGTTTAAAACTTCTTTATATTCCAAAAAGCATGCAAAAAGACGCTTTTTTTTGACGCAACGCGTAATGATTTGCAAACCGGTTTACAAAACTAGGTTAAAAATAAAACCGGTTTAAGCATAATAGAGCCCAGGTTTCTCTCGGCCAAGTTTAAATGAGAAGGACCCTGGCCATGAAAGTTTAATGATCGATCGGTCGGTCGGTCGACTGACAGATTCCTTTTGACTACATTAAGGCATTCATGCCTTAAAAACGTATAGGTGTGCTGCGACCGACATAAAAATCTTCATACTATCATGTTTTGTTGTCTCCTTGACTTACCCCGTGGTGGAGAGAGCAGTTCTTTTGCGGTCCACCTGTACCTGGTGTGCAGTGCAACAACTTGTAAACAAATTCAGCTACTCCCATTCCTCGCACCAGATTGTCTCTCTGCAACAAGGCCGTGATTCGTTCCAGTTCATCTTGTTCGGTTATCTCAAGCGGTTTGCTTGTGTCCAGTAGTTCAAAATTTGAGCCTTGCCTTAATTCCTTTAGAAAAATATATTAGTTTTATTTGTTAAACGAATTTGTTTTTATTTCATGTTACGTCAAGTCTGCAGTACTGACAGACACGCTTTTTTCAAAGAACAATGAGATATTAGCATTCTTTTTGCTATTTTAAATTCGAGTTGAAATAAAGTTTTTTTGTTATTGTTTATGCAGATTGGCCGAAAATTAAGCACAATTTAAGAACAAGCTCACTCTGCAGCTACAAAAAAGTGAAAATGTTTCTAGTTGAAACTTTGGTAAGTCTTATAACTTACGTTCGCATACTACACATTTTCATATAGCACTAAATGGTCCTCAGAAGATCAATTTAGTAATAAATAAATTATATAAATTATACACCGTATAAAAGAAAGAATATTACTGACGTTCGGACGTTAGTCCATTTTACTCCGACGAAGGACCAACGTCCGAAACGTCAGTAAGTATTCTTTCTTTTATACGGTGTATAATTTACATATTACTAAATTGTTTCTTTAGAAACACCGACGCAGCTCAAACTAGTTTTTAAACGCTAGTTAGTTTTCTCCCCCAGAAGATCAGCACTGTTTTTCAATATTTCACAGAAATAAGAACACATTGAGGCTGGAGCAGGCAATGAACTAAGAACAATCTACATAGGCAAAATGTGTACACAGGTTATTATAAGAAAAAGAGAGTAAGGGTTTTCACAATAAATATGAAACAAAAAGTCTTTTAGAAAGAGCTTGCAACAGTTTTGATCATGCAATTTGCTGCCTTAGTAAGTAATGAGTAGACCTACTAAACTGAAACTGAGCCGGTATATAATTTAAAACTTTGTTCTTAAAAATGTTAAGGCTTTCACGGGGTTAATAACAATCAGGTGCCTTTCAAAGATCACAATTTTTGTCGTTTTTCGTTAATGTGTGTTCGGAAAGCGAAGACCAAAACTAAGATGAAGCCCAACAGTTTTAAACCTGCTACCAAAATCAACGAAATCATCTAGTCTAATTTATAATGAAGCCTAGCAGCGTTCTTTCAGAACTTAATAACGGAAGGATCAGTCATGTCAGTCCAGATTATTAATTATACAATCACTGGTCGATCTCTTTCATTAATCTCCTGACTTATAACTTAAATTTAACCTAGGGTCTTTGCTTTCTGGATAACATATTTTACGAAGTCTTACCTCAGCTTTTCTTTTGCTTTTTATCAGCTGGAACCTTTTAAGAGCGGGTTTTCGCACACATCTATTATGAGGACTTTCCGGTCTTAAACCTTCTTTCTGCAGTTTAGGATTCTTTCCGCAATTCTTAAGTCGAGCTAGTTCTTGCTCTTGAGTCTTGGCCTGAATTTGTTCTCTTTGTATTCTGAAATTAGTAGACAAGTACAACAATTCACGTTTCTAAGAAATTATACAAACTGTCAAATTATGGATGGCATTTACACCTAAACATTACAAGGGATGATAATAAACTTGCTGAGTTTCGCGATCTTCGTTTTATATGTTCACAAAACTATGGCTTCTTAGTAAGGAGTTGAAGTGCTATTGACTGTAACAACCATGTTTCGTTGTAAACATCTTAAAGGAACTGATTACGCCAATTAGCTTGCGGTACTATAACGTATGACTAAAACGTGGTTTTTTGTATTAGCATTGTTCTTTAAAATAGAAATTGTCAAGGCGTAATACGTAAATACGAATCTTGTCAGGAACGAAGTAGGATTCAAATCGGGATGTATCTGATAACTTAAAGCAAAAATTTTGTATAATGATGGTTCATGTAAACATGATGATTCCATACTTTCATATAATACATAAACCTTTACTCTAATTTTCCTCCACTGCTGGGTTCCTATATCAGCTTGTTTTTTACTTGTCCTCCAGATCTCTTTTGCTGGTCAGCCAATTTATATTGTAGGGCTTCTCTTAAAACACAAGTCATAGTTTATCTAAATGGAAGACTACGTAGATGTTTTCAGCTCCGATTAAGAACTGCAGTCTGAAACGTCACTTTTGGATCCTGGATTCCAAATTGTGGATTTCAAATTCCAAGTCCGTAGATTCCGGATTTCACATCCCAAAAGTGGCTGGATTGCAGATTCCTTGGATTCTGGATTCTACGTCCGAAATGTGGCTGGATTCGAGATTCCGTGGATTCCAGATTCTACGTCCAGAAGTGGCTAGATTTCAGGTTTTGTATAAACTCTGGGTTTTACACCCAAAAAGCTGCAGGACACCGGATTCTGTGTCTGTGTCTGTGAATTCCAGATTCCACGGCCCAAAAGTGGCTACACTTCAGATTTCAAAGTCCTGAATTCGACATGTAGGCTAAAATATTCCGGATTCCGAATAACCTTAAATAAGGCGATACAATACTATGAATAAGTTATAACTTGACATTTATATGATTTCGATGTTTCCACTGCCTTAAGCTCTAAATTATGGAATTTTTGTTATATATTATAAAGAAAAGAGTAAATAACCTATACATTCAAACATGAGAGTAGTAAGGTCTCTACTGATCCTAAGTTACACTTATAAAGGTTTACATACACAACTTAACTTACTTAGCACATTCGATTCTTGCTTTTGAGGCCGCTGTCTCTTGGAACAAAGAACTACTGTTTTCAAAAAATTTGACATACTTGTCTTCATTGTTTTCAGGGTATATTCTCCTGTAGAACAAAATAGTCCTTTATAGATTGCTTCGTAAACATGCACATAAATTAAATAACTGTAATGTAGTAAAGAACTGAAATATTTTTAGCTTCAATAACATTCATATCTCCATGATATCACAATACAAAAGCAAGGCTATAATGCTCATGTCTTGAATGGAATTAAAGTGAATATCTGGATTCAATTTTCATTGTCTCTATTAGGGCAGACGTGGTTGGCGCAGTTTGTAAGATCTCTGCTTTCTAACCACAAGGTCTTCAGTTTGATCCCAGCACTTTGCCAAGATTTGAATATTTGTGTGGTCTTCTTTTCCACCTAAGCCAATTCAGTTTTCCATTATTGTCTCACGACAATTCATTTAAGGTTATTTCTTTTGTCTCACGACGAGTCATTAAGATATAGCTCGCGATGTTTTGACTGCTTACAGCTTGTCTTCTTAAGGCGATCAGAAGTAGACTAGCAGTAAGCAGTCGAAAGGTCGCGAACTATATCTACGTGACTTATCGTGACACAAAAAAGAAAAGAACTTAAATTATTAGTGCAGTTCTTAATTGTGCAATATATACTCAAGTGCCCATACCTGTAGCCTCCAAGGTGGGTGTCCTCATATTTTGTTAACCTCTCAACATACTGGTTTTGAGTGTCATCGTCTTCCTCTCGCCTTGATGTACAGAACACAACAATATCAAACACAAAATCTATGAGATTGTTTCTTTCAAATGACGATTGGCGGATCTTTGTAACTTACATTTTTCTGTTAATTAGCAAATGTGCACCATTTTCTACTGAAGTTCGACAATCTTTCTCAAGTTTTAGACTAAAATCTTATTTTTCTTTGTTCGTTAGCTACCTAGAGTTGTGTGCTAATGAAGCAGAATAAGAACAATGATGTCAGGAAAGATTTGTCTATTGAGAAACTCGATAAATTATGCAAAACATTGAAAGAAAGAAGTTTTTGGAATATTTCGATATCTCTTTGGAAATAAAAGTTTAAACTCGATCCCACCGAAAATGCTCTGAGCTTAATATCTTACATGTGATAACTAATGTTATATACAAAACATTGCAAAACCTAATATTTTTTAAACAGGGATGAAACAAATAAATAATTGGTTCAAAGGCAAGATGCATGGCACGTGAGTTACATTTCCAACTAATATCCTAAGAAACTCTTCTGAGGAGTGAAATTTCAAAGTTTTACTACACTTAAAGTACCCACATACTAGTAAGAATTTTGAGACCTTGTTTATATAACACTAAAACATACTTTTCAGCCTTCTTTTGTTAAAGAATTTGAGAAGCAAACGGCCATGGTTAAATGTTATCAAAGATAATTCTTGGTTTTGCTTAAGAATAAGAAATAAAAACCAAAAAAAAGGAAGAAATCTGCAACACAACATGTATGAAAAATCCTTCCATACTTGTTTTCCTTTGGTTTTTGTTTCTGCAACAACCTATCACGAACTCTCTTCTTATCTTCTTCAATGCATTTTCTTCTATCACAAGCAGCAAAATTCAGCAAGTGAAGTGCATCATACATCAAACCCTCTTTAATTTCCTTGTCCAGTGGAGAGTCGGTTGTGAAACTTGGAGAGTGATTAACCTAAGTATGTAACACATTAAATGAATAGGTGCATCTATTCTGAATACAAGACCTGTTAAGTTGCAACATTTAATGTATCATGTATAAAAATTATTAGGTATAGCACATAAGAAATAAATTAAAAGAATGAAAAAAATAAATACTTTATTTAATGCTCAATCACGAAGGAAGTGGTTGCCCATTCTTCCTAGCCAGAGACTAATGTTTAATTTCTCGACAGCTCAGATTTTGGCATGAAAGTCAAATTTGCTGAGGGAGGAAAACTATAGTACCCGGAGAAAAACCCTCTGAGTCAGATCGAGATTGACAAATCTCAGCTCACATGCGGAACCCACGAATCGATCCTGGGTCGTAGAGGTTTGATGCACGATCGATATACACTATACCAAGTGTCCTGACTCTCCTCAATGATAGCTCATGTTGTTACAGTTATCTGGCCCCAGGTCTAACCCCCAAAGGTGACATAAGATATACTTGAATTTTGATCATCAAAATGGAATCAGGCACAAACATCAAGACATCAGGAAAATGCTACATTTTAATAATACCTATTAACTGTTCAACTTTGAATATCTTATTTCTAGCATTCTGATTGGATGTTTCACTCTGTTATCATCCTTTATGGAACTTATGGCAAGATAAAAAATATACAATATTGGTAATTTGTCGAAAATCAAAGATTTCAAGTGTAATAAACTTTTAATTTAAAATAAAAAACTATTCCACTCACATTTATTTGATACGAAATGATCATAACTAACTTGGTGCTTCTTGTCTCTTAGCTTTCTAGCACTCACTTCAAACCCGACAAGCATTTGTGAAACAATTAATGTTCATTGCACGGTACTTTTCACATACTTACCTCAAGAACCCAGGGTTTGAGTTTTCTATCAAGCATCACATCAAACCCAAGAATTTCAAAGCAGGCACTTCCTCTGTTGTGATTGGGAAAACAGGTCCTGTAGTTATGCTTTAAAACTGGGTGTGCTGTGACCATTGTCTTAATAATGGCATCCTACAAGCAGAATTCTGATGAGCTCTAGTTGCTGGCAGTTTTCTTTAAAAATTGTTCTACTAAATAACCCTAACCTCACCATCTTGTCTCTCTAATAAATTACCTTCCCTTTAGAATGAATTTGAACTCCAAACTTCTTTCTTTCTTCTGCTCCTCCTCCATTTTTCAAGAATGCTACTCCTTTTCTCCAACAATTGGTTTCAATCATCTTCTTTGTCTAACAACTCGTTTACCCTCAAACTTTTCTACAAATACCCGGCATCCCTTTCCCTCCACCGTTTTCTCAGCGGAGTCCAACTCTTTTCCCAATAACAAAATGGCACCCCATTCCTTCTGAAAATAATCAACCTTTTTAGGCCTTACCATTTTAAAAATCATCGGCAAGTGCAAAAAATACTCGCCTAATTTATTTGAGGTTAGCAATTTTTCCAAGTGAGTAATAAGCTCCTAAAAACACCTAGAATGACGCTAATGCAAATTCTAATGTTTTTTGTCATACATCCCATTCTCACTTTCAAATACAACAGAAATATACAGATATTTTAATAAACTGTCTTAGCAGGGAAAACACATATGATTGTCAGTAGTAATTAAGACAAGAAACCAAATAAAAGGCTTCAAACTATACTAGTGATCATTATTTCATAAAGGCCCGGCTCATACATTGTATTTCACATGTGTTTGGATAGGAAATACTTAAAATCAAAGCATAAAAAATATTTCCTTTGTATTCTCTGCGGAGGTGAGCAATTTTCGGCAGGTAGGTGATCATGAGTGACTTATAGAGCTCTTCTCAGATCAATTTTGCAATCGCTCTCTTCAAACGGTAAAGTCTCAGTGCCTTTTCTCACGAACAAACTTCACACACTAAGTTTCTTTCCTCTTTAAAGGACCGCGGTCACCTAGGCGTGGTTTATTTATGTTTGGTTTTATGATCACTGAGTGGAACGGATTATGTTACACTAATTTTGAGATGTGACATACGTGAAACAATAGCAATGAAAACCTGCCGCAAAAGGGAAGCGAGAGAAAATATTTTTCACATTGATTTGAAAATGCAAATTTACGTGAAGAAGATTCTGGTGAAAATTCAGCTTAGGCAATCGTGCATCCTATTCCGGAGATCGAAAATAAAAGAAAAATTATGTACGTGGTTCAATCGTCTGTGAAGAACAAGAAAATATAACAACATTTGTTCGATTGGTGTTCAAAATTTAAAAACGGACACGATTAAATTATCTGATCTGATAGAAAAAACTTTAAAACTCAAGCTGAGTTGGTTCGCTAGTAACCAGTTTTTGATATTTTCTAGATCGTGATTTAGTTCTTTGTGTAGGTGTATTGTTGACTTAAAAGAAACTGTGATACTAGTGTCACCTCCATACATTCGTGCAGTTGAGAAACGCAAAGAACCAGAAAGATCGTTGATATAGATCACAAAAAGTAATGGTCCAAGAATCGATCTTGTGAAGTGCACTCTTTAACTACACAACATTGCTTTCGCCCTGATAGGTAAGACTTAAATCAATTGAGAGAGATTCCACTAATTGCAAAGAACTCTAATTTTTTAATAAGAATTGCATGGGATATTGTGTCAAAAGCTTTTGTTAAATCCAAAAATGCTACCGCGTTTGTTTTTCCTTGGTCGATGTTTACACACCATTCATTTGTTGCATCAAGCATCGCTGTGACAGTTGAGTAGAGGGAACGGCGTCCAGACTGATGTTTTGTTAACAGTTCGTTTTGCGAAAAATATACATACAATTGATTATAAATAATTCTTTCGAAAACCTTGGCAATGACTGGAAGGATTTAGATAGGACTGTAGTTATTCGGATCAGTTTTATCATCTTTTTTATAAAGCGGAAATACTTTCGCATTTTTCCATTCTGAGGGGAAAACTCCTGATTGATTAAAAATTCTACACAAAGAGTCCGCAATGGCAGGGGCAACCAATTTTAAAAGTTTGGCTGAGATTTTATCTAACCCTGTTGCGTTTCTGGTTGCGAGAGATATTAGAGCTTCAAATACCGTGTTCACCGGAATATGTTTCAATTGAAAGGTAGTGTTTGTCTTGGTTATATATTGCGCAAGGTCGCAAGTGTTTTTCGGAAGAGCAGTAGCAAGCTTAGCGCCTCTCCCATTAAAGTGGATGTTAACCTGATGGGTAATTTGCTCAGTTTCAGTAAGCGACACTGGTGACAGCGCTCTAGAGTTAAATTCTCAAGTCGACGTCAACTTAGCCGGACATATTGCAAGACCAAAGATCATGACAGATAGACAGCTTCCAACCCTGCAAACCTTTGGTCATATCAAGGAATCTGTCGAGTCAAGGTGTCATCGACTTGATAATTTAACTGTAGAGCGCTGCGGACGTGGTTGGTGCAGTAGGTAAGATCTCTGATTTCCAACCACAAGGTCCCCAGTTCAATCCCAGCAGTTTGCCGACATTCGAACATTTCTGTGACCTTCTTTTCCGCCTAAGCCAACTCAGCTTTCCATCCTCCCGGGGTAGGTCAATGAGTACCAGCGTCTGTTGGGAGCTAACCTGCGATGGATTAGTATCCCTTCCAGGGGGAGTCAAAGACTCTCATCCACTTAACACTACAGAAACCGGAGATAAGCGCCGGCTCCATGGGCCACTAGGCTTGAAAGGATTTAGCTTTAGAGTGCTGTCACCAGTGTTGCCATATTGGCTAACGCAATCCCTAACAGTTGATTTTCTGATCGCGAGGCTGTGTAGCTTAATATTCAATGCATCATGATCTTTACCCTGCACTAATATAGTCTTCGTGGAACTGTACCATTTAAGAACAATTTTACGTTATCATGTTATGCAAGCGGTGCTCTTCCCATTTCCCGCTATTCCAACTTGTTTCATTTCCCGTCCAACTAAACTTGTTATTATTGGAATTGTATTGTAGATCCATAGTATCCATTGGGGAACTCGGTTTCAGATATAACAACAGTAAGAGACAAAGAGAGAGAGAAAGAAAATGTAGTTGTTTTTATCGATTGAAACTAGATGACCTTATGCATTTTTTCATCGCCTATGTAAACGATCGAGTAATATTTCTTCAGATTAGCTTGTGATTTTTGACATTTCGTAAGACCTTGAACAATAAAGCCTTTAACATATTTGAAACGTTTTGCCTAAAGCTTCCCTTTTTTGTAAAGATTCTAAAATGATATTCTAATTGACGAACTGATATATTTTCAATGATTTGTGGGTAGTGAAAGATTATAATCACGAGATAAGACTTGAGACCTCTTTGTTTGCAGGTAAACTTTGTATTCGATTTCTGTGCACTTTTGATTTAAGTCAAACTTTTATGAAATATTAATCCCAGTATCGTTAGGAAAACTGACAAATTGGTTTCTTTCTTGATTTTTCCTGCTATTATCATTTCTTACAACTCATTTGCACCAATCATTCTCGAAAAGATTGCAAAGCTTGAGATCAGGAATATTCTTTATTACATAGGACTATTTTTATGCTTTTGATTAACGCAAAATATTAGATTTGTAATCATTGCTGTGTTAGGAATCTTAGATTTATCTCTTATTTTATGTATCAAATATGAGTTTCGCAATCTCTCTTGGGGAGAAACAAAAACATTCAAGATTCTTTATTTTCTCTTGGCACAATAGACAAAATACCTGTTTTTTGCAAAGCAGAAAACTCCAGTTTTTTACATTTTTATTTTTCTACACAACCAAGGGTTTATTAGTCGCTTTTGCTTCTCTTGCAATGTCAACAAAAGAGAAGCAAAAGCGACTAATAAACCCTTGACACAATCAATTTGAGGTTTTTCCCTAGATCTATATAAGCAGAGTCTGCGAAAAATATTTTCGATCCGATCCGTCAAACGTTTTTATTTTCAACCAGCAATGTTTGTAATGGGGGTACCTTTGAATAACCTTAACAAAACTTGCTGTGTTGCCAAGGCAATGAGTCTGACAGACTCAAATACTTATTGTGTTGGTCTTGTTTCATATAGTCGCAGGGTGGTGTAATTTTCTGAAAATAATTAATTTTCGAAAAAAGAATTCTTGAAGGTAATGGACCTCTATAATTTCTCTTCTTGAAAAATTTATAATAATTGAAACGTATTAAACCAAAATGAGAGCAGAAGGTTATATAAATGAATTTTTGAGTGTGATCATACATACTAATACGATTTTTTATAGGAACCAGTCGATTTTGGCATGAAACAGTGTGTGGAGGAGGTCGATAAAACATTTGATGACAGGCAAAAAGGTTAGTAACATCAGTTTAACTATTTTAGAAACAAAAAAAATCATTAAAAAAGGTAAACAAAATTATTTTGCTACAATTTAATGTACAATGATATGATAATTGCAAATGAGGAAGCCAAGCAAAGACGCATGGCTGACGAGGTTCGGGGGGTGAAGAGGAATAATGGATGTGGATTATTCCATTATTCCCACTCAAAAACAACCCGTTATTCCGTTATTCCAAGGAACAAAAGACCATTATTCCGTTTGACAAAGTCTTCTTTTTATGCCAAAATTAGTTAAACTTTCCTTCGTTTTTTCGATTTTTTAATGACAGCCATCTGCAGAATTCTTGGCGTTATCTGGATTATGCTAGTTTTACTGTCTTCCAGTTTCATTCAAGCACATAAACAAGTCATGTGTTTCATTAAACAACACTGAACTAAAAATGTATCGTCTTCTTATAGTATTATAACAACTTTGAACATCTAAAAGACACGATTCGTTCTACAGGTTAATTCTTTTTTTCTAGAATCGATATCAGTC